>CM076396.1:53127610-53154831 GCA_038363315.1 Mugilogobius chulae
CCCTTCTTCTCTCTTTTATCTCTCTCTCTCTCTCTCTCAGGTCTCCATGGAAGGTCTGCCCGAGCTGACCAATGAGAACGGTCAGTTCTGTCCGTTCAGCTGTGAGACTCAGGCTGGTCCCTGGCCGCTGTGCTGGAGGTGCTCTACGACCTTTAGATAAAATAATCCTGTCTAACCCCACAGACACTCACCTGCTTTCCCTCACGTGCAATACAGAAGCCACACACTCGTTTTCAACATTTGTCCTTCACTCGTTACATGCTGTGATAAAGGGAAGTTTGAATAGACAGATCAAAGAGTTGAAACGTCTGAGCTTCTACAGATAAACCGCTGTTAGACAAACGGTAATATGTGAGTTTAGAGTCTGACTTTAACTGTAGTAAAATGCACTTATACAAAAACCAGAAAATCTATGAACTATATCAGATTGTTTATGCTTTAGTCCAGATTATGAGTTGTGGATTAGTAACACAAAAAGAAGCCTTTGACACGTGTAAGTCTGGTTTGTTTGTTGTAGTGTTTAGAATGTTGTGGAAACTGGCTCAGACTAATGTGAACCTGCATCGTTGTTTCTATGTGATCCTCTGTGTTGTAATGTAGTGTCCACACATTAAAGAACTGATGCAGAGCTGCTGCTGTCTTCATTGACTTTAAGAGTGACTGGAGAGAAGATAGACTGGTAAAAAAGATTGAATGAACGCAAACGCAATGTGTCTGTTCGTCATCAAATAATCTGACCTTTAAGCAGTTGGTGATTTTTATAAAGAATTTAATAAAGGCTAAAGGTTTCATTTGTTGTAGTTCTTCATGTATAAATTATAATTGTCCAAATAATGTGAGTCAGACTTATTTACCAGTGTTGGGTTACTGTGAACATACTTGTAGTAAAATACAGCTTCTAGCAAAATATTACTTTTAAGTTGAAAAAAATCCACAAACATGTAGCATTGTTGAGACAAAACTGCTCATAGACACAGATCAGCAGCTGATCAGGGCCACAGTCATTTGATGTTGAGTTTTGTTGTTTAAATATCAAAAATAAACCTAAAATCTTATATTGATCGATGCTTACAATGGTCAGTGATCCATAATAAACTAATACAATTAAAAAGTCATGAGTAACTAATTACTTTTCTATACTTTTCCCCTAACACTGTTATTTATTGATTCTAAAATTCCATTTGACTTTCTCTTAATACATATTTTTCTACCATCTGACAAAAATAAGTTATCAATGGACTTTTAATTTTATTATAGTTCCTAAACATGTTTGTCATATGTTTTTGGAAGAATAGGCTTGCGTAGATTAGATCAGGGGTCTGCAAACCTGCAGCTCTTATTTAGTTGAGAATCAAACCAGGGGTACGTGACCATTAGTCAGGGGGTACTTGGCATGATTGCAGGTTTAAAAGAAAGGTAGATTGCAAGTATTGTAATCTGAAAAAATGTTATTTGCAACACATTTACATGTTAAGAGGCATTTTTTAAAGGACACATATTATGCTTTTTGTGTTGTTTTTATCCTTCAAACCTGCTCTGAAGCACCTCCACTTTGGAATCTCATGCACCAAAACTAAAAAAAAGTCTAGTAAGGTCACACAAGTGTTGTGTGTGTTTTCTACATCAAAACTTGAGTTAGAGCTCTATTTACTCAATCCAAAGAAAATTACAGAGGTTATGCAATCAAACCAATCTTGCCTGATGAGCTAATCCTGCAGAAATGCTCAAAATGAGTCTGGACGATTTATGGACTTAAAAACAGAGCAGAAGATGTCAGAGATCTATGACATCACAGATCTGGGACATTCAGAACAGTGTTTTTAGGAGAACAAAATATATCTCACAAACAAAACTTTAGCAGTATTTTTGGTGAGGAAGCAACTTTACAATAGGATTAAAAACTAAAAAAAGTTGATTTTGCATAATATGTGTCCTTTAATATAGAATATATTAAAACAATAAAATACTAACATACAATGTGTATTTTGGAAAAAAAAATTAGTAAAGAAAAAAATACCCCTAAAAAAACACATAGGGGGTACTCCATGTGTGAGATCATGATCAGGGGTACTCAAGGCAAAAAAGGGTGGTAACCACTGCACTAGAACAAAGTTAAAGAACATTCCTTACTATTCTACTTGTGTGTGTTCCTCCTTCTTTCCTTCCCTTCCTTCGGGGCCCTGTAGTGCTTATGTCCCATTGACATACTTAAACTTTTATCAAAAAGACCAAGGTTATTAAAAGCAGATTTACAGAATTTCAAGTTTTCAACTTTTTTTTTTTTTTTTTAAATTTTGCTGTTCTTCACAGGGAGCTCAACCCTTGGTCTAGTTACAATAAGATGCAGGTAGTCTCCAAAAGACGTACAAGGGCCAGTGCCAATTTTGTATTCATTAAACAGTTCTGACTTTGATTTGGTTTGAATGGGGCAAATGTGTCCCTTCTGCTGTAAAAGGTCGCAGACCCCTGGATTAGACAAAGACAATATGGTCCCTTTAAACATTCTGTATTTAGCATTTCCCTTCACTGTACACGAGTATATACAATTTAATGTATGTAGAAATTCCCTTTTTACAATGTTTTTTATTTATTTATTTTGATTAAACACGAGTTACACAGCTTTAACTGGGCACAGATTAACTCTCTGGAGGTGAAAAGTCCACTACACAATTCTGAAGTAATAGAAAGTTAAAACCATGCTCTCGACGTTCTGATGAATGAGTCTTTTCCATGGACAGATACTAAGAGCTCCTCCTCCAAACAACAATGATTTTCTTCAAGTGTGTTTTTGGTCTAACGCTACTTTATAGTAATCAAAATGACTGCGACTGAATAAATACAATATATATTAATGCAATACATGGAAAAAAAGTGACATAATGCACCTTTAAAGAAACAACTCCTAGAACTGAGAACAGACTGGAGATGGTGTCTGCTGGGTTTCAGCGTCAGGAGAAGTGAAGAAGCAGAGTGAGAGAGCTGAGACGAGCACTGTCCATGATGCCACCTGAAAACGACACACACAGTTTATGCTTTATTTTTCTTAAATTACTATCATTCTTTGTGTAAAACTTCTCTGCTCACGGCTCAAATAGTGACTGCCCTAACCCTAACCACTCAAATACCTTCTTTAGCATCAAAATGGTGTTAGAAAAAGCCTGGTCACTAACAACACGACTCACAGCAGCTGGAGCTCCTGGACTTCTCTGTAGAACCACAGAAGCACTGGTCACGTTCAGCCAGAACTTGGAGTAACTCTGCACCACTGTGGCCCTGTAAACACATACACACACACACACTCAGGATCAGCTCGCACAAACAGCAAGGTCCGAAAAACTCATCTCATTCATGGTCACTTGTGTTCTCAGCTTCAATTAGGTTAAATCATACTACCTTTTGAACGTTTACTTTCATCGCCACACAGTAAGTACAGAACAGCGTCTTTGGTTGTCTAGAAAAAGCAGATGATCTACTCTCTCGTCTCGTCACCATGTTCATATACAAAGTTTCAGTGTGATGGACGGTGGAGAAAGTGGTGACCAGACCCACTTTGAGGGAAGGACTGCAGAAGCCTATGCTCTGGATCCAGGTCACATTTTACTTTGGACTTACTCCAAGATTTGTAAAACCCTTTCTGTTATAATTCTACCCTTAATAAGTTTACTTTAGAGCCATGTTAACATCATCAATATTTAAAATCATGCAATGCACAAGTGTATTCATACAGCAGCTAAAAGTTATAACTAATAAATATCTCAGTGTTTCTCAAAGTATAAGCCTTTTGGATTAACAGTAATCTAAAATGGTCACATTTTAAGCTGTTATGTCAGGGCTTAAAGTTCTCAGTCACTGTGACAGATTTCAGTCAATTAAAAAATATATAGGAACATCTCAGTTAGTGATGTTTTTTTAAACATTTATCTGATAAGTGGCTACTGTAGCTAACATGGCCCGTCAGCGTTCTATCGGTTTATTCACAATAAAAAGTGGATTCTTTGACCAAATCTTACAAGGTAATAATAGTAACATATCATATACCATGGCCAAGAACTGCACCTGTAAAAAAGCAGATAAAATTCCTCTAAAATCCAACAAAATGCAGGAAATTACTTCTATTTTCAGCAAAAGTTTCCGGGGGACGACCCCCTGACCCCCTTTTAGCCTATATATATTTCTCATCTCAACTCAAAATTTCTCATCACAAGTTTCTCATATTACATCGATCTCAGTTCTCAATTATCATAAGCTGTAAATGTATTATCACAAAGATCAGACCTAGTGTTTTGTTAAATACATAGATGTCACTGTATTATTACGATTAAAATGCAATTAAAATCTTGACTGCAAAACATTTTCAGTCAAATCATTTTATTGTGCTTTAACCCATGTGTTAGATTCTCCTAAAATGGAGCTTCTACACTAGCGTGACACTATCCCAGCATGCACCTCGTCTCCTCTGTCCGACAGGTACGATTCTATTGAGTCAATGTCATGAGCAGGATTATCAAACTTTATCTGAGTTGTACAGAATCTGGATTATTTTTGCACACTCAGATTTACAAATGATCAGTGACTAGAAGTGAGTCCAGATTTGACCAGATTGTATTTTAATCTGGTAAATAACTTAACCATCAATTGTGTTTTGGCGATTCTATGTTTAGAGTGAGTAGTGTGAGAAGAAATAACAGCAAGTCTTTGAAAGATTTATAGTTTAATAAAAGCACAAACTAAAGTTAAACCAAGTGAACTAATGTTAAACCAAAATGATTGTCAGGTGTTTATCACAATGACATGACAGAATGAGCTTCTCGTGTACAAAAGCTTCACATTCGTGTTTTCACTTTAGTCTCAGATCAGATTGTTTAAATGGTCAGAATGAGTAAATGTGGTAAAACTATGTCCAGGGCTTTAGAGTCCCAATATATTTCACACAAACGTCATCAGGGAAACGTTTGAATGAGAGAAGAGGTGGAAAGTCAATCAGATGAACGGAAATGACAGATTGAGAGCCTGATTTATGCTTCTAAACTTGTGAAAAAGCAAAGTCAGGTCACAAAATAGTTGTTAATGTTTAATATGAGTTGTTTTTTAGACGTACGATTAATTACAGCCTAATTTAATTGCCAAACGTAAACCACAGAAGCCACATTTTAGGTCGTGTCACTGCAGGAGCTAATTCTCTCATTAGCTTGTTCTTTTATTGAACCATAAATTATTTAAAGACTCATTTGAAACACATTTGCTATTGTTTTTTTCTCACACTATTTTCTCTCATTATTTAATAAACTATTTAAACAAGAATCGCCCAAAACACAATCAGAACAAAACTTTGACTTGTTTTAAGATGATAGTTATTAACAGCTGTGGCCTGGCTCTTTCTGTCTTTGATAATTTCTAAATCCCAGAGTGCAAACATAATCCATACTTTTAAAACACTGACAAAGTTTGACTCTCCTGAGAAATAGCATAAGCCTATAGTTGAAGCCTTCTTTATTGACCTGAAGTGAACGTCTCCGTGCGTCTGTCCGTCTGGAGCCTCCCACGTCAGCTGCACTTTGGTCCTTTTGGCGCCGTTGGCTTGACTCACGGCTGAATTCTAACGCAAACACACAAATGTTATTCCATCTCCATTTAAACATCATATACTATTACACAAACTTCACTCGTGTCACGTGAGGTTGTAGCCGTGTTAGAGTAGTAGTTCAGTCTCATTTGTACTGTAATTATGTAGAAAACACCATGAAATAAGCTGTCTTTAAGGAGTAGTTTGGTTTTACCTTTAGTTTAAATTTTTTTTTTTTTTTTTATGATGATTTTGTAGTTTTTGCGCAGAAGAGTTTGTAGTTTTTTTTTCTCCCTCTTGTTCTTGTTGGAGCCATTTTGTCTTTCATTAGGCCTTTCCCACTGTAGGAACTTTTTTCAGTTACTTGTACTTTTTTAGTTCCAGTTCCCATTTTAGGCGTGTTCACACAGAGCAGGAACTATGAACTGGGGCCACACTTTAGGGACTTTTTTAACTCCTGGTTTGGGGTGGTTCTTTCAGTCAGACCAGGAACCTTTAGGTGTTTTATGTCTTCTCACATTTAGATAAACTTTACTTATCCTTAAGAAATATGATTTTGAGCGATGAGTATTGCAGTAACTCCCAAAATAAGTTATTTAATTTGTAAATCTTAGTAAGAATTAAAGTAAATACCAGTCATTTTGTTTTGTTGTTAATTTCAGTGTTTTATGCGGAATCGAAAAAGACAACTTTTGTTTCCCAACACCACTTAATGACTAAATGTTCCAGATTATGCAGATGCTAATGTTAAAGAAAGTTAGATCCACTTTCAGAAATGCTGCTGTGTGAACACAAACATGGGGACAGGGTAGTTCTTCTGACAAAACAGGGACTGGAGGGTACTTTCATGTGGGAAAACGCCTATAGACTTCAAAACTTCCACTGACTGTAGTAAAGCGGCTCTTTCTAACGCGACACAAGGGTTGAATGAACTAACTAGCTTTTTCTGTAATGGCTAGTTTTCAGATGAAGTCACAACATGCTTTTGACAATATATTTTGTGGCGGGCTTGTATATTCTTAAAGGTACACAGTGTAACTTTTTGACTAAAAACAAGAATTTTTTTTTTAACTTTGTCTTTTTATTGGACTAAAAATATGTCTTCCCTCCGAGCATCTCTGTAAAATTGACTCTTGTGTTCTAATATTCTACAGTGTGACGTAAAATGAATGAATATCAATGAAGAATGCCCCAAACTCACTTGGCATTTCAAAGGGATCCTGTATTTGATTTTTCACCCCCAGAAAGTAACCCTTTCCCTGCCATCACAGACCTTTTATTCTTTGCAGCAATGTGGGGCTTTCTGACGCACGTGCTGACTTTGTCTACAGTCAAATACATGATGCAGTTTCACACATTCACCAGCAGGAGGGGGGAGAAGTCACACGATCAGAAATACATGTGCTCTTTGTGACTTTTAGGCAGCGCAGTCGGCTGTGTTTTACATGATCAGTTGCGTCTGAGGTGCTTTCTTTTAAACAGATTACAGACAAAACCTGTTGGACTAAAAACACAGTTGAGTGAGTTTAGAGCAGATATTTGATCTTTAAACTGAATAAAGACAATCCTACTGGACCATGAAGAGGCTGAATCTATAGAATCTGCATCAGAAAGTAGAAAACACAGCTTCTGTTGGTTTAAAGATGAAAAAGACACTCGTCCTCATTGTTTTAATCATGTAAACCTCCTATTTTTATTCTAAGGACATCATTTCTTTGTGCTGGCTCATATTCTTTCACCCTAAAGTAAAACAGAGTAATGGGACAATCACTCACCACTTTGCTGTTGCAGGTCAGAGCGACGCACATACTGTGTTGAGGTCGGTGAACTTTCCAACGGGCCAAAGATCTAAAAAAAAAAAAAGGATATGTTTGGGGTTTTTTTAGAATCGGTGATAAGAGCTGTTGATTGACATGTCACAGTTTTGACCTGGACGACTGCTGCTCCGAGCCTGGACAAAGAATCCCTGGAAAGGACTTGTGCTGTTGTCCCTCACCTCCAGAGTCACTGAAATGAAGTCACATGCTTTTAAGAATAAGCAGAACAATATAAAAGTTACAGATTAGAATTCATGTATTTAGAAGTGACAGCTTTGTGTTTTTTTGCTGTTTTAGTCTAAGTGTCTACGTTGTTTTTATGTATTTAAAATAACCACACTCTTTATAGTGAAAGTATAAGCAGCAGAATTGTGAACTTCCATGTCATGACTTTGACTTGATTCAGGGACTTGACTTGGACTTGTCTCTCTTGACTCGAGACTTGACTTGGACTTGTCTCTCTCTGACTTGGGACTTGACTTGGACTTGTCTCTCTTTGACTCAGGACTTGACTTGGACTTGTCTCTCTTGGACTCAGGACTTGACTTGGACTTGTCTCTCTTTGACTTGAGACTTGACTTGGATTTGAAGCAAAAGACTTGAGACTTGCAAAGAAGTAGCTTGGTCACACCTGTGGATAAACCCCGCCTCTTTATTGTGATAAGCCCCGCCTCTTTGTTGATATAAACCCCGCCTCTTTATCGTGATAAGCTCCGCCTCTTTCTAGGGATAACTTGAAACTGTCTGCAGAAACGGGTCAGCGGTGTGTAAATTAAACGATGTCTAAAGTCACTTTTGATGAAGTATATGGAAGGATTTTGTTTTAGAACTCAACTTTTTTTTTTCTTTAAATAATACGTGAAACTAGTTACGATAAATATTTACCTCAATTTTATTTTAAAAAAAAAAGAGAACTTGTCACTGAAGCTTTAAATGAATCACCTGTAACATTAGCACTTCACACTTTTGGACAGTTCTGATTAGCTTCAGAGAAATGGTTGGAGCTGACCTGTAATGCGCTCTCCCGGTCTGTAGGTGTCAGCAGATGCAGACAGGGTAAAAGGAGGGCTGCCGGAGTCAGAGCTGAAGGGATCGTGCACTGGGAGCATGTTTTCACAGGCCACGGACACGCTGCCGTTTGAATAACATGAAGAGGAATCGAACCAGCAACCACACAGCAGCAGCAGCACAGCCAAGCACCAGGCAGACACTCGCATCTGCAACAAAATACAGACAATATACAATAAGTACAGATATTATAGAATGTGACTGTTCTTTTTGTCTTCTAAACATGCTCTTGAAAAACCGGCATTGACAAACTGGTTGTTCTCAAGAGCTAAATTACTAAATTACATGAAAAAGCTATGAGAATCTTTTTTTTTTATCTAAAATGTTAAATTTGACTATGTATTCAAATAAAAACAGTATAAATGACTGTGTGTATAAAGCCAGACAGAATCACCAGAAAATATTAAATTATGTTTGGAAATTATAATCTAAGGCACAAGTGGACGTTATTTTCCTTGAGGGCCATACTCAGACTCTGACAAGTGGCGTATGGCTGGACTGCGAGCATCAGTCTGACAAATGATCATTATTTTAACAATTTACTATGATACACTATGACGGCAACAAGCAAAGACACGTGTCCCGTAGCTAAATCAATCAAATAAAGAAATATAAACAGTCACATGTCCATAGCTAAATCAATCAAATAAAAGAAATATAAACAGTCACATGTCCATAGCTAAATCAATCAAATAAAAGAAATATAAACAGTCACATTCCATAGCTAAATCAAATAAAAGAAATATAAACAGTAGCACTGCCAGATTATAACAATCAGAGGGCCAGTTTATACAGGTCCAATCTAAGGAACAGAGATAATATTTGTAGATAATATGGTGAAAGTTGTATATAAGTATTGACCCTATTTTGTCCCGTCCACTTGGCTTGGAAGTGCACTTCCTGTTTAATTCTCTTAAGGTAGCTAACGGTTTGTTTGTCTGTCTTGTGGGCAATTTCAATTAAATATAATGACAGTTAAAATAAACCCATCGACTGAAGTCTACAGGCTAAATGCAGCTAAACAGGAAGTGCACGTCCTAGAAAAGTAGGCGGGACAAAATAGGGTCAATAACGTTGGTGGAAAAAATGCCAAAAAGAGGCAAATAAAAATTTAAAAAATAAACCATTTCAACTTAGAGCATAAATGTTTTGTATGATAAATATTACCTCAATTTTAGAAAAAAAAAAAATGGGGCTTTAAATCACAATACAGTATTTGTGATTAATTATGTCAACTTCTCACATTTATCTGGGTTCCCTAGCCCTACTAAAGAATCAATTTTTTTTTTTTTTTTTTTTTGGAAGTTTTGATATTAAAAAGCTGGTCACAAACTTACAGAAAAATGTAAGTGAAAGATAATATAAAAAGAAAGATGTCACCGTTATAATCACAAATAATCTCGAAATCTTGATATTCTGCCTGGCAATAAACACAACCCTAAAATTTTATATCGTGACATCTTATCGTATATATTTTTTTTTTTCTGGGATCCATTCAAGCAACCCACTCTGAGTTTAAATATGTTTTGGCACTTACCTCGATCGTTTCTTTGGTTCAAGTCCTTTTAAGAGACAAAACACATAAATCAGTCAACAATCACAAATCCAAAATTCAAATAAAAGGCACCGTCTCACCTTGGACGGACGGATCCTGTGGTGAAATGAAGTGAGACGACTTCACGGGAGCTGCTAACATGCGACGGGTGGGACTAAACGGTGTTGTGTTGCGTTTGTGAGCGATTGAGTTTCACACAAAGGGATTTTTTTTTCTGTTGTGGTCAGAACAATAGTGTAATTACAGTTGGTATCGATCACTAATCGCCGGCTGTAAGTAAGAGTAAACTGTAAACCAGTGAGGAAAGTGGCTTCTCAGATTTACCATGAACAATAACTGCCTCCTCACAATGCCGAGAAAATGTAAATATGGGTAGTAGGGATGGAAAATCGTTGGAAGTCTGCGGTGATCGAATCGAAAGGTCAAAATCAAATCACAATGATACAGAAATTACCACGATGTTTGAAGACACAAAGCGTGAACTTGTGAAAGAGCAGATCTGATGGGTGGATCTCTAAATAAGGACACTAAATATGACTGTTACTGTTCAAATGTTCATACCAATACAAGTTCTGAGCTTTGTTTTAAGTGTAATTTATTATGGTTTATTGTGTGTCTTTAAGTAAAATAATGTTAATACTGTATGGATAAACTAACAAACTCGTAAAATCATGGTGGCAAAATCAACAACTGAACTGAATCATGACTTAAAGGAGACCTATTATGTCAGAATCACTTTTCTAAGATTTTAACCTTGTTATAACGGCCTTCCTTCACCATTAGTTTACTCAAAATGTTATTGGAATTGATTCCTGCATGTTTGATGTATTGTTCTTCAGCTGCAGCTCAAGTGCTCAGAAATACCCGTTCTCACCTTCCACCTATCCCCTCCCACTTGTCTGTAAATACTTGATATAATTCAAAAGATTACGACTCAAAGTGAAGCTTATATGATTCAAAACTGTCCCAAAGCCACTTTTCAACAAGAATAAATTGTAAATTAAAATCTGTTGCTTTTTACAGTTGCAAATTAAAGTGAGGAGGCGGGGCTTATCAGATCTGCAGTTTAGAACAGGAAGTCAATAGAGCTGTTGCTTTTTAAGCTGTTTTAGATCAACTTTGTGTTTTACAATGAACAAAAGGTAAATTACTGATCTGTATTTGTTCTAGTTTCTTACTAAATATTTAAAAAAACACAATAGGTCTCCTTTAAGTGAATCGTCCCATCCCTAAAGGATAGCATTTTATCCACTGTAAATAAAAATGTTCTTTACACCGTGAAAGCACGGTGGCAGAGCAGATAGTGTTCTCGCCTCACAGCAAGGAGGTTATAGGTTCGACTTCTTCTCGACTCGGGCCTTTCGGTGTGGAGTTTAGATCTTCATCCCTGTGTCTGATGGCTTCTGAGTTATAGTTTAGAACTATAAAGAGTTATAAACTATCAGTTTTGCACAAGAAGTCACTGGAACTCTTTCTATTTCTAAGCTGTTTTTACAATTTTGTGTTTTACAAACCTAAATGTAAATGACTCATCGACAAAGTTTACTCCTGAATACATGTAGAAAAAACACAATAGGTATTCTTTTATTCTTTCCTTTTAAAATTCAGATTTTTTAAAAGTTAATGAGAAAATATTCATTTGTTTTATTTACTTACTAAAATGAATTCCACTTTCATTAAAAGCTTGTTTCTCTGAGAAGAATGATAGATTAGTTGAATTATAAAATAATATTCATTAACCCTAAAGTGAAAAACCCTAGCGACAGAAGATTAAAAAACAATAGTGCTTTTCTCTCTGAAAACATTTTAACATTAGAGTCAGACATCCCCTTCAGGGCTTACCTGGACAAAGAGATTCAGCTGTATAAAAACCTCTTTATTTAGTGTGACACGGCACAAAACATTACAACAGCAACACCAGTGGACAGGTAACAGAGAAATCCATCTGGGAGTGGACAGAGTGAGCTGCCTTGAGTAGGTTTTCAGGACACACACACATCAAACACAACATTAGGGTTAGACGTCTTTAAATGTCTGTCTGAAAGAGTTCCACCTCTCTAATTCTCTCTCTTCTCCAAAATAATCTATATGTGGGTTGGAGAGATTGAATAAACTCTTTTTTTTTTAACATTATCTTTGTTGGTCATTTCAAGAAGGTCTAAAACAATTTGATGTCACATGAAAGCAACCTATTTTGTAAGTGTAAGTATTACACTTTTCATTGTGAACATTTTTACTTTTTATAACAAAGAAAGTAGAAAAAGTAAACATTTGTTGGAGAAACGATGTCTCCAAACAGCCACACTGCGACTACAGGTGTGCTGCTAAGGTTCGTCTCAAAACTGTGGATTCTCTCTTAACATTCTAATCATTCTTTATGGGGAGTTAGCAGAGCCGCATTAAAATGAGTAGGTCTTGAAAAACCCCTTCACATTGGAGGTAAATACTTCACCAGGGAAAACCTACAGTATGTGTTTGTAAAAGTGGATTTCTTTGGCCCAGAGCTAAAAGCTAATAAATACAGTGTAATACTTTAAATATAAAGTGGACAATTCCATAAATGTACATTAAATGTCAGACTGATTCTATTTGTATTTGTATATGTAAATGGTCTATTTATATAGCGCTTTTCCACCTTTCAAGGCACTCAAAGCGCTTTAAAACCGCAATACAGACCAGTGTTTGCAGACACAGAGGCAGTGTGGGTTAAGTGTCTTGCCCAAGGACACAACCACTAGGGTAACCAGATGAGTTAGTTCGAGATTTGTGATGCTGGGCAGGGGTTTGGTCTCCAAAATCAAGAGATGGGGAAAAAGCTCTGTATGAGGAGCAGAATCACAAACCCTGAAAACTATTTTGACAAAAAAATGTTCTACACCAAAACAGTCTTTGTTTATTATTTGTCCCATATTAACTGAATAATGACCAAAAACAGCCCATGAACTACTAGCTCTGAGGATTTAAACACAGCGGCAGATTTCACCAGATTTGTTGAATGCTTTTACAAGCAATATAAAGACATGAGACTATTTGACATGACAAAAGTATGTGACTTTGGTATTTCAGTGGAGAAGGTCCGCCTCGAGGAGTAGTGGTCCGTCAGCTCAGCTGTGCTCAGTGCACAGAAGGAGCGTGTGTGTGTGTGTAAGTGTGCATGCGTGTTGCCTGGCGTAGTGAAGTCTGTATTTATTTGTATTCACATGTCACATCTTCGAGGTGTGACATGTGAGACAGGACTGTCACCCTAACAACAGCGTCTGAGGTCTGACAGATCAGGACGAGCAGGTATGGCCAGTTAGTAACGGGCTAGTACAGTTAACATCTCTAACATGCTACAAATGATTATTTTTGCTAAAACTTGTTTTTTCTGCTTTATGTTCATGAAATACTCAATTTGTAAACTAAATTGCGTATGAATTGTGCTATAAAAATAAAGTTGCCATGAACTGCCTACTTTAGTGAGGTGCAGCTAATTCCCTACTGAGAATGAATGAAGCCGTAAGTGAGGATCCACACTTATGAGACAATCATAACTAGCCCAGCAGCATCATGAAAATAGCCTATTTTTGATCATGTATCGGATGTATGTTGTCCTTAACGGCTTGCTGCTGTGTGTGTGTGTGTGTGTGTGTCCTTACCTGTGACTGTTAAGTGAGTGTGTTTTTTGTGAGGAGCAGGAAAGAACATTCAAAACAACATTTACAGCAGGCCCTGGAGTGCTCAGGTTTCTTCACATTGTTTGGACTGACACACTGTTGAATAGATTGGTAGCAGCAGGTTTTGTGTAGCACCAGTTTGAAGCAGTGTGGTTTTTGTGTGTTCTCCGAGCTCTTCTCAGGATCTGGGGGCCCGACACGACAGACAGCAGGCTTTTCTGTAGTACCAGTGGGAGCACAGTTTTACCTTCAGCACCAGGGCACAGTTAGCAGTGGGTTTGTCCTGACACGAGTCGTCTACAGCTGCAGATGCAGCACCAGGGACTGCTGCTGCTGGAGGAGGAGGAGAGAAAGCAGGAGATGAGACATAAACAGATACCTTAAAAGGCTAGGTTTTAGTACACAGGTCTTTTCTTGCAAGAGTTAACACAGGGCATAATAAGATGTATTAGCATAGCTATAACCACTTTTATTAGTGCACAGAGTTACAATTACAGCACTAACAGGGTTTAGGGGTGAGCAATATATAATATCAGTATCAGCAGTGGCAGTTATTGAGCTTTTTTTTTAACAATAACCATATGGGCCAATATAAAAAAACTAGCCAATATTTAAGTACATCTCAGTCTGTTTTCAGAGGATCTGCTTTGTTCTTTTGAAAGGTTAAAAATAGAGGTAAAAAGGTAGTTGTATTTATACATTTTGCGATCGTGTGGGGATTGCTATGCTAATAAAATATTAGCATGAGCAAACACTGGTCACAGCAAGAGACCAAATATCAGATATTGGTATTGATAAACAAATATATTAGCTCATTCTTAATAAACATGTAATGTATGCACTTTGATTATTTGACATGAGTCCAAGGTGTTTGCTCAGAAGCTTTTGTTTTTACCCTTCTTTAAATCAGTACAGATACACTATAGCTCAAAGTTTGGGGTCGCTTAGAAAATTACATTTTTGAAAGAAAAGCATAGTTTTTCTTCAATGCAGATAACTTTAAACTAATCAGTAATACACTCTATACTATTGTAGCAGCAAATGTCTGTTTTCAATATCTCGAAGCACATGTCCAGCAACTATCACTCCAGTGTTCTAATAGGCCATTGTGTTTGCTCATTGTGTCAGAAGCTAATGGATGATTAGAAAAGCCTTATGCAATCATACTAGCACAGATGAAAGTAGCTTAGAGAAGCTATAAAACTGATTTTCCTTTGAGCAGGTTGAGTATCTGGTGCATCACATTGTGGGGTTGATTAAACGCTCAAAATGGCCAGTAAAAAAGAACTTGCATGTGAGACTCGACATATTTTATTAATAGAAAACTTAAAATTGTCCTGGTATTTGAACAGTAGTGTATATTGTCAAAGTATTTATTCAGGATAAATAGAGCTTGTAAAGTCTAGTAATAAGCCTAACCCTTCTAAGCACATCGTTATGGAGAGTTATGAGACTCT
This sequence comes from Mugilogobius chulae, assembly GCA_038363315.1. Lineage (NCBI taxonomy): Eukaryota > Metazoa > Chordata > Actinopteri > Gobiiformes > Gobiidae > Mugilogobius > Mugilogobius chulae. The sequence continues at coordinate 53,142,727 of CM076396.1, forward strand.
CATGTGAGGACTTGATGAGTGAGGAGAACATGTTAAACTAAATAGATACAAATTAAGCATAGCTAACATAACATCAAACCTAAATAGTAATGAACATTTATTTTGCTTCTATATAACAAAAAAGGAGAAAATGAAAACATTTTGGTGAGTACTTGTCCTATAAAAGTAAAAGAAAATACTTTTTATTTTGCATCATTCCAAAAAAGCTCACTGTCTAATTATCACCTCTTAAATGAATAAACCATCTTGTTTTTTTATTTGTGATATATTAACCTAAGTTTCTCTATTGAAATCCCATTATGTTCCATTTTGCTTTTGCCTCTACTTTGGTCTTTAGAGTTCTCACATTTGAGAGGCTTTATTCTACAGATAAACAGTGCAGACTTTACAGTATAATAGTAAACTCTGGTACCTGGAGGTGGAGTGGGGCAGCTCTGCTGCTCACAGCTCTGTCGAGCCTCAGGCTTTAGGGCGGACTCACAGCTGTGACCTCGGGTCACCAGCTCATCACCCTGGTAACACTTGACCTCTCGCACCTGGACACCACTGCCACACGTCTTACTGCACTGAGGAGAGACACACACGTCTGTACATGGGCTGGGCTCATTTAACAAAGAGTACATTCCTTTTCCTGTATCACTTAACATGTTTTATTTGTGGATGTAGAATATGTAGACACTCTTTCTACTTAGAAATGTATTTGCAACAAGCTCATTTGAAACATATAAAAGCAAGGAACATATCTTCAGCTCGGGCTGCTGGATTAATGACAATAACAAGCACAATTGTGCTGCTGTAAAACTACAAAGACTAACACACCAAACCAAGTCAAAACTAGAAACATTTAATAATCTGTCATCTGGGCTTTCAATCATATTTGAAATCACAATTATTCTAACATTTACATGTTTAGAGGTAAACCAAATAACTGTTTAGCCATAGACTTAATCAAATCAAATCAATTAATATTGTACATTCTATGTAATCTTAATGCTCAAAATTACAACATCCTGGTCTCAGATGATTTCCCAGATTTTTTTACTTTTTGGATTTTGTTGTACTAAAAACATTATAAAAACTGTGTTTTCACAGTGACCAGGCCTGCATCTTTCTAAAACCAACTCTACTGAGTCCTAAAGGAACCTGACCTTGCTTGTTTCTATGGTTCTTAAGGCTATAATATTTTAGAGTGGGGCATGAAACTGTTATCTATATATCTATGGAATCTTCCCCACACTAAAAGTTAAACTTTTCAATAGGGTTATGCATTTGATTAGGTGACATATCTCAAAATAAACATAAATGTATTTTTACAACAAGAACCTGTCTGGGACCTACTTTTCTCACAGTACATTAGTGCTTCTGAACACAGTTACACAATGCTTGCTTGCTTGTGCACAGTGCTGTAGTGTTACCTGGGACCAGGCGGTGGTGAACCACTTGGAGCAGGGCCTCTGGAAGCAGGGTGAAATACTGTCAGGTCTGTGTTCTGGGTCACAGCTGCTGTTGGGGAACTCTTTAAACACTCCTGCCTCCAGCCCGGCACAGACCACCTGCCGCAGACGCACGCCCCGCCCACACGACGCGTTACACTGGAAACATACAGCGACGTAATCACAACTGTGCACACGCATGTTTAGACTCAACAGTGACGCATTAAAGGTCCTCTCCAGTGAATCTTTTCAAATGTTTAAGTTTATCCACGTTGAACCTGACATGATATTTACTCAAAGTTTTTTTTTTCTTATCAGAATGTTTAAATCTTTGCTAAATCTAGATGAACAAAAGACCTGTTGCCATTCCTGCTGGACCCAGTGAGGGGCGCAGTCTCGGTCTCCACAGGGATAAACAGCCAGAGGTCGGAGAGCGTGGTCACACTGTTCCTCCGACATGGGCGCTCCTCCAGAAGAGCGACACATGACGGCCCGCACCATCCGGCCTTCTCCACACGGCCCGGAGCACTGACGGAGGAAAGGGACAGGTCAGACGAGAAAGTCACATCGACATCCAGGTAGACAAAAGTGCAAGATGTGTTAGGACCAATTACTTAGCTTTTCACATTGAACACATGTATTTAGAAACAAATTATGTGTTCCATGCATCTGGGAACAAGGATATTTCCCATGTCCCAGTTGAAAAAATCTGCTATAGCGCCACTTACTATAGGAGCTGGTCAATCACTATAAAAAGTAATTCTGAAAGGTTAACTGCCACAGAACTGTGTTAACATTAGTTACAGGTAACCAGTAACTATTACAACGGTTACTTTTGTTGAATTTATAGGTTAGCATTAGCAATATTGTTTAGATATAAGTTGATTTAGTTTGAACACTTTGAACTAGGGCTGGGCCATTAATCGAAATATCGAGAGATCAAGATTGAATTGCTAATTATTTGGTGTAGGGTTTTGAATCGAAAGATCGCAATCCAATCTTTTGTCAGTAAAAATATTTGAGGCAGAATTATTATTTTTTTAATTTAAAGATGGGACATATTGAAAGGTTCATTCATTCATTCATTTTCTACCACTTAATCCCGTTAGGGGTCGCGGGTGACTGGAGCCTATCCCAGTGACTTTGGGCCTTAGGCAGGGAACACACTGGACAGTGGCCAACTTGCCGCAGGGTTGGACAGACAATCATTCACACTCTCATTCACTCACTAAGGGAAATTTACAGTGATGCCCAATTAACCTAAACATGCATGTTTTTGGAGGTGGGAGGAAACCGGAGTACCCGGAGAAAACACAGGGAGAACATGCAAACTCCACCCAGAGAGATCGTGAGATGTTGATATGGTCCGACCCGGGAGTCGAACCCACGACCTCCTTATTGGGAAGCCAGAGCTCTAACCACTTGGCTACCGTGCACCCCACGGATGATTGTTTTGTTTATGTTCATAAATGGCATTTTTATTTTGTTTTTGAAAAGGTTAAACAAAATCGAATCGAAAATCGAGATCGATCAGCTGTGAAATGCCCGACCTTCTAGTTTCGTGGACTGCAGGAAAAGTCACACATACGTGATTTTAAAGTAGCAAAATTACAAAAAATTTACAGAAAAAACTGCAAACTTGCCAGAAAAAAAACAAGTACGTAAATATAAGTAGAAAATTTTGCACAAAAAAACAAATAAAATTGCAAATTTGAAACAAAAAGGGAAAAAAGGAAATGAAAAGGATGAAAATTAGCTAGAATAATTTTACAGATAAAAAAGACAAAAAAAGAAAAAAGCAATGAAAAAAAATTGAAGAATTTGAAAACAATAATAATAAAAAAATGTTTGAACTATAAAAAAACACACACATTTACAAGATTTTAAACCAGCAACTTTGTCAGTGATAAATATTGGTTGAAAAAAGGCAGCAATGTACTAAAAAAAATCCAGAATATCTCTCTGTATTAAAATATCACTAATTTGCATTCCAATTTTTTTTTTTTTACATTTTATTAATTAATGTATTTATTTTGATAGGGTACGCACATTAAATATGTAGCATACTATAACATTTAGAGCCATGGCTAGTTGCAATGTCCGTCCCTCGAAGGGCTTTTACAACTAATTTACATCAACAATACTTTATACACTGCATTACATAGCATAGAATACAATATTAATGTACACAAATGTGTGTTCTCTTTAAAACGCGCTTTAGTTCAGGTTCAGTTTTAGCTCAGGGCCCAAAGAGTTCCACAGTTTAGCTCCTGGACAGAGAATGCACACTGACCTAAAGAGTCCGTTTGAAGACCCTTGTTTGATGGAGCGCTATATGAAGTACACCAGAGGCACAATTATACAGGCACTTACACATCAATACAGGGCTGGGCCATATGGCAAAAAAATTATATCACAATTGTCTTGGAGCCATATCACGATGTCAAATTTATCACGATTGTTAAATTGTCTACTTTCAAAATGCTTTTTAGAAAGTTCCTTCTTCACGGCCAATGTCTAGATCCGAGAAGGGTCCGGCTGCAGACTGCAAGATGGAGGCGTGTCGTTACAAATAGGCGTGTCGTGAGCACTAGTGTCGTGAGCAGTCTTTGCACTAGGTGGCGATATTCACATCAACCCTTGACGATAAAGACGCCAGAGACGATGTAAAATTTTAAACCTCGGTGAATATACGAACTCTATCGATGGAAAGTTGAATAATTTAATTATTATTTGTACTTTGGGGGCATTTTCACCCAAATTACGTTTAGTATTATTAAATAATAATGGTGAAATTATTCATATTTGACTCAATAAGTACATGTCTTTGTTTATAGTGGTTTTATTAATTACATACTTTTTATTTTGTCTGATTTACGTGTTTTCAGTGGTTAGTGCTGATAGTCAGGTCCAGAGGGACAGAAGCGAGGTGGTTGCCATGGTGACGAGTTTATAACTGTTGCTAAATGGGCCTAAACTGTTATATTGTTTATCTTAACCTTTACCCAAACCTTTTTCCTAACCTTAGCCATCACCCTAACCCTTCTTCTAAACTTACCCGTTCTCCTAAACTTAATCGTCGTCCCTCTGATCCAGCTATAACATTTTTCTAGCACCGGAAATGGAGCAGCTCCGCGTCGGCTTTTAAAATAGATTTTTTAAAGATGCTTATTTTAAATTACACCCCGGCTTATATGTCTTTTACCATAGGTATGGACATTTTTTTTATGAATACGGTTTGTATATTCGCCAAAATAACGTCATTACTGTCATAAGGGGGCGTGTCGTTAGAAGTAGGCGTGTCGTGAGAGGGGCGTGTCGTTAGTACTGCGGGCTGCAGCCAGACATACTTGCTAGATCCAGCCATCATAGGCTGATCAGTGTTGCCAGATTTTGAGGAAAAAAACAAGTAATATAAATAACAAAAACAAACAATGTAACAAATAATCATTAAATTAGAACATTGTGGATCTCCACAAAACAAGTTTCTAGCAATTTTTAGCACCAATATCAACTTCTAGACCTACAAAAATGCTAAATGTCCATTCTATTTTTAATTTAGACCTGAAAAATAGCCACCGCTTATATGATTGACAGTGCAAGCAAAAAAAAAAAAAAAAAGAATATTGCTGTAAGAAAACTTGACAATTCTGAGACTGAGAAAAGTCAGTTAGAAAAAAAAAAAAGAGTCTGTGTTTGAACAGATGATTCATCGAGAATCATAAATCCCAATATCATGATTTCTTTAAAATAGCAGATCGTCACAGGGATTTTGGATTTTTATCATGATATTGCCCAGCCTACATCAACATCTACAAGTGGCCCTAACACACCTCTATACAAAACTTTCAGAGATGAGAGGACTGACACTTACAGGTCCCCAGTCAGACACGGTCCATCTCCGGTCACACGGAGGACCATCACAGGGCTGTCTGTCCGAAGGTCTGCTGCTCTGGTTACACAGTTTCATGTCCATGGAGCAGCGGACCTCTCGAGTGCGGACTCCCTGAGCGCCGCAGCGAGCCGAGCACTGAAAGAAACACACAGATACTGACAAGCTAGCTCGCACACACACACGTGACGTCATAGGGACATTTTAGACACTCTTGTTTGAGCTGAGGAAAAGTCAAGTTTAAATGTCAGAATCGATTGGGCAACATATAACATTATAGATGATATCGTGTGAATATTGTTTTCCAGAACACCAAAATCTGAACATCAAGTATATTTGTGTTGAATAATGCTACTAAAAGAGACAATTGAATAACTGTGGCTCCAAAAAATGATTGAAAATATTTGAAAGAACATGAATGTAAGAATGAAAACATTCTGCTGTATACTTTCAACTAAGAATATAAATGTAAAATGATATCCTGCTTTTTGTGATTCATTTTACAAACATTTTACATTTGTCTGACATTATTCTACAGTCCAATGATATTCACTACACGTGTTTGGCAACAACAACTAATCTTGTTACAACTGTACAGCCACTATAGAAATCATTAAATTAAAAATGGTGAAATTATTATGGCAAAGTACAATGAGCTCATTCATGACACGTTCCTATTACAAACATTTTGGCATTCACAAAATTTGTTTTAACAAAATTCAGAATTTAATTCCTTATATAATTCAGTAAAAATTCAATCAAAATATAAACAGCAAACCAGTGTTATTCAGTCCATCTGTGACTTGAATAAGTTTACTGTGTGTTCATGTGTGTTGGACATTTTTAAATGTTTGAATCAGCGGCGCTGTTGTACTTCCTCATTTCCTCGTTTGTCTCTCTTTTTGCTCCAGAAGAAGTGGCCGGCCCATATTTGCCATATAGGAAGTAGCTTCCTTAATGCATTATTCATTTTTATGTAAAAACCATTCGTAGCTGGAGTTTGGTGAATTTGGTGTTAAAGAAGGAATTTGGCTCCTTATGAACTCGTCGTCAATCTGACGTAGAGTTTTCTCAGCTTCTTCTTAAAGTGGAAGTCACGCCAATTTTTAACACCACTTTCATTAATGAAGCTTAATAATGGGCCTTCATGATACCTTCTACGAATACATTTTTTCTTAGGTGATTCTTACGAACATTTTTGGCATTTACAAAATGTGTTCATAACTGAAAATATTCTTGTGGAAGAACAAATTCTAAGAGTCCGGAGCAGTCGTAAGAACCAAAAATGAGAATTTTAGGATTGTCTTACTTCTATATTTCAATCAATTAAAAACAAAAAATGCAAATTATTGTACTGAAAATAATCCTGGAAATAAAAAATAGTGATCAGTTGTGATAAAAGAATGAAAGGATTTCAGGAGGCTATATCACATCACATGAACACATATAGAACTGATACTAAACACAATACTGAACAAACAGAATGAACACTGACTACACTGTACCTGGACCACTCGGACACTTCCCACTGAGGCCCACAGCTCTGTCCCGAGCACACTTCCGACTGGCCGGTTTGTGCAGGTCATGTGACAGACAGAGAGAGTCGTACACAGAGGAGTCCAAACCCGGAGACAGCATCTTCCAACAGCGCACCGTCCTGTACTGGAAACCCTCTCCACAGGTCCGAGAACACTCACTCCAGCCGCTGGTCTCCCACCTGCACAGAGACGGGCACTTAGTCACTCTCCAGGCTGGGATTGTTAAACTTCTTATGCAAAGTGTTCTCATAAATGGAAAAGAAAGTTATTTATCGTGCCACGTACAAAAATAAGGCATTTTATAACAAATGTTGTACTTATCAAATAAAGCAAAATCAGCAAAATGGACAGACTTCTTGTATGCAAAGGTTTTTACAGAAAGGATTTTGACCATTTTATTAATTTTTCAGTAAAGTAGATTTAACAAAAATGTGCATAAAAATTCACATTTCTATTCATTTTTTTTTATTTAAAACTTCAATAATACAGACCTAAAATGATACATTTACAAATGCTTCTGTAAAAATCTTCAAAAATCTTGTTTAGTTTAAGATTGTAGAATTTGGTTTGTGCACTTTCGAGCCTGATATTGATTAGCACCTCTTAAAGGAACCGTATGTTAGATTTTTATATCAGATTTCATAAACATGACCTATATGTGTCCAAAGATACAAGTTCAACAAGTCCAAATATACTATTATTTTTACTGAAGGTCAACATAATTCTGAATTATTCTTAATTAAAAACGCAATGGACATGATGTCCCTTTGTTGATGTTTACATTTATTATCCAATCAGAAAGCAGAATGAGCCTCACATGACTCTCTCGTTGGGTTGCCAGTTTGGTTTCTTAGAACCTGAAGTTAATTTTGAACCACGAGTCAGGAACATGTTTGAGTTTGAACTGATGTTGCACCAGGACACAGACACAACTGTCTGTGATAGAGTCATGCACTTGTTTCTACACAGTTCTCATTAGGCTCCTCCCACATTGTGTTAAAAAGCAATATTTGGGAACAAACCCAAGTTCATTTGTGATTGAAATACCTTTTTAAAACCACTGGTTGTGCATCCTACATACGGTTCCTTTAACGAGGCTCTATCAGATGGATTCTTACAATATTTGTGTGTTTCAATAAATCTAGAGAATCTGTCTGAGAGAGAGAGAATGGTTAAAGACAATCACAACGCAGCAGACCAATCAATGGTTTGGATGGAAGCCACGGTGGAAGAGCGTATTCGAGCCAAAACAAACATGGCGGCATTGACGGATATAATCTGGCCTATTTTAGCAGGCCGGTAAAGAAGTCTAATATTTTCTCTCAACTGGATTTAGCAAAAAACGTTACTTCTCTGCTATTTTCTGGTTCAGATGCTTGGACTGATCTGATTCAAATATTGCCATGGCGTTATATTTTTTCCCAGGCAACTTTCAGCGGCTGTCTACTGAGATTGATCACGTGTAGTACTCAATTCAGAGTTATACCCTTATCAATCTGAGCCAGGTTAGGCCAGGAAGAAAACCAGGATGTTAAATAATCTAATCAGTCCAGAGATCGAGACACTGGAAAAACTATATATCTAGACCAAGCCCCGGTGATGAAAGATGGCCGCCGCTTTACGTCAGTGGCGCATTGTCGCGAGTTAGCTAGCTTGAATTCAGCTAACCTCCGGCCACTGAACATGCGCACTTGTTCTTTCTCTTATGCAAACATACGTCAGTTGTAACACGTGACCTACGCTGACCAATCAGAGTTGTAGCCGGAGCTAAAGATTAAAAAGCTATTTTTAATGAAACTGAAGTTTGAATTGTATTTCTTGTGTAATGTAGAGAATTTCGCTGGTTTCAACAAATGTTTAACTGGTTATAAGAGAATTTGACTTAAAACAAGAACAAAAATGTGCCAATGGAGTAAGAACAGTTTTCTTAACCAATTGGCAAATAATTTAGCTCGAAATAAGAAGCAATGTCTTGAAAACAGTTCAAAACACTTAGAAACAAGAAAAATAATGATGTCTCTAAAATAAATCAAGGTTAAATGAGTCAAAATGTTTGAAATTAGATTCATATCCTATAATCAAGCAACTTTAGCTTGTCTTGAAATCTATTTTTTTTGTAGTGAACAAAGATGAAGTGTGTTGGCCAGAAACAACTCGATTTAAAGGGGTCCTATTGTGTGTTTTTTTAATATTTAGTAAGAAACTAGAACATGTGCAGATCAGTAATTTACTTTTTGTTCATTGTAAAACACAAAGTTGATCTAAAACAGCTTAAAAATAGAAACAGCTCTGCTGACTTCTTGTTCAAAACTGCAGATCTTCATTTTAAAATGTCACTGTAAAAAGCAACAGATTTTAAATAACAAATTATTATTGTTGCAAAGTGGCTCTGGGACAGTTTTGAACCACATACGCATCACTTTGAGTATTATTGTTTTGAAATATATCAAGTAAATACAGACAAGTGGGAGGGGATAGGTGGTAGGTGAGAACGAGGATTTCTTTTTTTTTTTTTTTTTTTCAATTTGTTTATTGAGAGAGAAATGTACATTAATTGTTTACAATCACATATTCTCTTTTTTAAATATATATACAATATACAATAAATCACTTTTCCATCATTTACCAATTTAGCTTTAAAAGAAGAAGAAAAAAAAGACAATACACACATATAAAACAATCCACCCATTCCATTCACACCCACACATACAAATAAAATTAAAAAAAGAAAGAAAAGAAAAATTAAATGGGGGGGGGGGTATTAATCAGCTGGTAAAACGTTCAATGATTTGCAGTAATTTACAAAGAAGCCCCATGTACGATCAAATTTTCCAAATTTACTTTTGCCACAAGGCCTATTTTTTCCAATTTGAGAAATGACATAACATCTCGAAACCAGAAAGACACTGAAGGTGGTTTTGAAGATTTCCAAAGGAGTAAAATACAACGTCTGGCCAAAAGTGATGTAAATGCTAAATTTTGGAGTGAGTAGGGTTAGTTAGAGCAGTATTTGTTGGAAGCCCAAAAATAGCCAAAAAGGGGTCTATGCAGACCTGAGTCCCAAGCGCTCTAGAAAGAATATCTGAATATTGGCTCCAGAAACTATGAAGTCTTGGGCATAAAAAGAACATGTGACTCAGATTGCATGGGGTGGCATGACACCTCTCACATTGATCCACCACTTGTGGGTAAATTCAGACAAACGAGATTTAGAATAGTGAACCCTATTTAATACCTTGAACTGAATAAGTTGTAGTCTAGCACAGGTTGTACTGTAACGGACATTAGATATTGCTTCTTCCCATTGTTGATCTGAAAATGTTACCCTAATTCCTGTTCCCAAGCCTTTCTAATTTTAGCCACTGAATGAACATCCAAATCCATAAGTTGTTTATATATTAAGGATATAATTGATTTTTTGCTGGGTTTAAGGATAGCAGTTCCTCCCATGGCTGGATACTTGGAAGAAGAGGATAGGAGGGAAAGAGAGCAGAAGTGCAATGCCGTACTTGAAAATAACGAAATAAGTGGGTAGCTGGCAGATTTGTCTCTGAAGAGAGATCTGAAAAACTCAAAAAAGTGTTAGATTTGTAAAGATCTTTAAAGGCGTTGATACCAAGATGTTTCCACTGTAACATAAGTACCATCAGTAAGACCAGGGGGGAATAGATGGTTCTGAGTGATGGGCATGCGTACTGATGCTGAAATATACTTAAAATGTCTCCTGTATTGTGACCAGATCTTGAGACTGGACTGTACCACAGGGTTCTTTGTGAAGCGAGAAGAGTTAAGTGGTAGTGGCGAGAACAGTAAAGCTTCTAAGGAAGAGGACGTGCATGATAGGCGCTCTAATTTACACCACAACAATTCTTGAGACTCAAGCCAGTAAGTCAATTTGTGAATATGAGCAGACCAATAGTAAAACAGAAAGTTGGGTAAAGCAAGACCGCCATCAAATTTCAGTCTCTGTAACAGTGACTTCCTCACCTGGGATGTTTACCTCCCCATAGAAATAATTTATTATCTGATCTAACTTTTTGAAAAAAGCTTTCGGCAAAAATACAGGAATACACTGAAATAAAATAACACCGAGGTAAAATGTTCATTTTTACTGTTTAATCCGACCAATTAGGGACAAAGGTAATGAATTCCATCTCTGTAAATCTGATTTAATTTGAGTGATCAAAGGGGAGAAATTAGAAGAATATAAAGACGACAATGTACGGGTCATTAACTCCCAAATATTTAAATCCAGAGGGGCTTAATTTAAAAGGAATATCAGACTGTTTAAGTGTAAGACTCAAGGAATTTACAGGGAAACATTCACTCTTAGAAGGTTTATTTTATAACCCGACGAGAGCCGAACTTGTCTAGCAGAGACACAATTGGTGGTACACTAGATATGGGATCAGAAACATATAAAAGCAAGTCATTGCATATAAAGATAATTTTAGGTCAAGACCTGCCCGAGAAATACCATGAAATTAGGGAGAGATTTTAAAGCTATAGATAGGGGTTCAATCACAACGGCAAAAAGCAGGGGAGACAAAGGGCAACCCTGCTCGTGCCGCGTGACAATGTAAAATAGCCGGATGAAACGTCATTTGTGTAGACACTAGCCTGGGTGACTTATACAACAATCGAATCCATGAAATAAATCGGTCCTTAAAGCCAAATTTTTGTAAGACAGAAAGAGAAAGCTCACTCCACGCGATCAAAAGCTTTCTCAGCGTCAAGTGAGATAACTACTTCTGAGCTAGTGGTCGAGTGTTTAGAAAGAATTACATTCAAAAGTGTGCGGACATTAAAAAATAACTGGCGGCTTTAATAAAGCCATTTTGATCATCTGAGATGATTGTAGGAAGAATCTTCTCAAGGCGAACTGCTAAACTTTAGCCAAGACTTTAACATCCACATTCAAAAGCGAAATGGGCCTATACGAGTTGCAAGATGTAGGATCCTTATCTTTCTTTAAAAGAACAGTGATGAGTGCTTGAGACAATGTAAGTGGCAATGAACCGCGTTCAAAAGATTCATTGTAAACTGAAAGAAGTAGTGGGGCTAACTTCTCTATAAATGTTTTAAAAAACTCAACCGAAAACCCATCCGGGCCTGGTGCTTACCATTGTGCATGGTTTTGATTGCATGTATAATTTCATCCAACCTAAGGGGTGCATCTAATTGTTCAGCTACAACAGGATCACAGTGGGCATTGTCAGATCATTCAGAAAAGAATCCACCT
>CM076396.1:53154895-53269252 GCA_038363315.1 Mugilogobius chulae
ACAGTAAAGCTTCTAAGGAAGAGGACGTGCATGATAGGCGCTCTAATTTACACCACAACAATTCTTGAGACTCAAGCCAGTAAGTCAATTTGTGAATATGAGCAGACCAATAGTAAAACAGAAAGTTGGGTAAAGCAAGACCGCCATCAAATTTCAGTCTCTGTAACAGTGACTTCCTCACCCTGGGATGTTTACCTCCCCATAGAAATAATATTATTATCTGATCTAACTTTTTGAAAAAAGCTTTCGGCAAAAATACAGGAATACACTGAAATAAAAATAACAACCGAGGTAAAATGTTCATTTTTACTGTGTTAATCCGACCAATTAGGGACAAAGGTAATGAATTCCATCTCTGTAAATCTGATTTAATTTGAGTGATCAAAGGGGAGAAATTAGAAGAATATAAAGACGACAATGTACGGGTCACATTAACTCCCAAATATTTAAATCCAGAGGGGCTTAATTTAAAAGGAATATCAGACTGTTTAAGTGTAAGACTCAAGGAATTTACAGGGAAACATTCACTCTTAAGAAGGTTTATTTTATAACCCGACAGAGAGCCGAACTTGTCTAGCAGAGACACAATTGGTGGTACACTAGATATGGGATCAGAAACATATAAAAGCAAGTCATCTGCATATAAAGATAATTTTAGGTCAAGACCTGCCCGAGAAATACCATGAAAATTAGGGAGAGATTTTAAAGCTATAGATAGGGGTTCAATCACAACGGCAAAAAGCAGGGGAGACAAAGGGCAACCCTGCCTCGTGCCGCGTGACAATGTAAAATAGCCGGATGAAACGTCATTTGTGTAGACACTAGCCTGGGGTGACTTATACAACAATCGAATCCATGAAATAAATCGGTCCTTAAAGCCAAATTTATGTAAGACAGCAAAGAGAAAGCTCCACTCTACGCGATCAAAAGCTTTCTCAGCGTCAAGTGAGATAACTACTTCTGAGCTAGTGGTCGAGTGTTTAGAAAGAATTACATTCAAAAGTGTGCGGACATTAAAAAATAACTGGCGGCCTTTAATAAAGCCATTTTGATCATCTGAGATGATTGTAGGAAGAATCTTCTCAAGGCGAACTGCTAAAACTTTAGCCAAGACTTTAACATCCACATTCAAAAGCGAAATGGGCCTATACGAGTTGCAAGATGTAGGATCCTTATCTTTCTTTAAAAGAACAGTGATGAGTGCTTGAGACAATGTAAGTGGCAATGAACCGCGTTCAAAAGATTCATTGTAAACTGAAAGAAGTAGTGGGGCTAACTTCTCTATAAATGTTTTAAAAAACTCAACCGAAAACCCATCCGGGCCTGGTGCCTTACCATTGTGCATGGTTTTGATTGCATGTATAATTTCATCCAACCTAAGGGGTGCATCTAATTGTTCAGCTACAACAGGATCTACAGTGGGCATTGTCAGATCATTCAGAAAAGAATCCACCTCGGAGGGATCAGCAAGAGATTCAGATTCATATAGAGAGGAATAATACCGTTTAAATACCTCATTCACTTCCTTTGGATCAGAAACTAAATTGCCTGCTGCATCTTTAATTTGAGATATTAATCGAGAAGAAGCCTGACGCTTTAACTGATGGGCCAGAAGCCTGCTTGGCTTATCACCATGTTCATAATAAGTTGCGCGTGCACGAAGTAAGAGGCGCTCAGCATCTGCTGTTGAAAGCAAATCAAATTCGGTCTGTAAATCAAGTCGTCTTTTATGTAAATCGGGAGTGGGATTAGCTACAACTTGTCTGTCTATATCACAAATTTGTTCAGTCAAACTTTTAAGTTTGGCCTTACGGTCTTTACTGGAATGAACAGAGAAAGAAATTATTTGCCCTCGCACATACGCCTTAAGAGATTCCCACAGTAATGACCTTGTGACAGTGTTGTTGTCATTAAATAATATAAATTCGTCAATTTTAGATTTGATAAAAGTAACAAATGCCTCATCCGAGAGCAGCAAAGAGTTAAACCTCCAGGGTGAGGAGAAGGAGGACTGAGCTATGAGTTTGATATCCACACTAAGTGGTGCATGATCAGAGATGACAATTGGATGATATTCAGATGATAATATTTTTGGAATAAGGGAACCATCAACAAAAAATAATCAATACGCGAAAAAGATTGATGCACCTGAGAAAAGAAAGAATATGCTCTAGTAGTAGGATTAGAAAACCTCCAAGGATCCAAAAACCCATTCTGAAACATAAATTTCTGAAATAGACTTGGACATAGAGGATTGGGTCAGGGTCCGAGGATTCGAGCGATCCAAGATGGGATCAATAACACAATTTAGGTCACCACCTAATATCAAAAGATGGGTATCAAGTGAAGGGAGGTTACTAAAGAGAGTATCTGTAAAACCTGGATTATCAAAGTTAGGTGCATACACGTTGACTAAGAGGACAGGCACATTGTAAATGCTGCCTACTACAATCAGGTATCTTCCATTTTTATCAGCTTTAATCTCCGAGGCTGTGAACTGTACCCTTTTGTTTTATTAAAATAGCTACCCCCCTTGCTTTTGAGTTAAACATTGAGTGAAATGCATGTCCACCCACGGACACCTCAGTCTAACATGATCCTTATTCCGGCAAATGGGTCTCCTGCAAAAACATGACATCACTTTTTAAACGCTTTAGATGTGAAAATATTTTAGATCGTTTAATCGGGCTATTAATACCCTTTACATTCAAGTTAAAAATCTGATACCACTATTGCCTAAGACTGACATGGAGCACTAGTCATTTCAATTTAATAAAAATAAGTGACATTTTCCTTCACCCCAAGGAAGGGAAAAAAGGGAGAAAAACACACTCACACACGCATACAACCAAAAAAACAACACAAGAAAAACATGTAAATGAAAAAAAAAAATATGAAAAATCACACAAACCCTCCCGCCTCCCACCCGCACAGCAAAGCCCCCATCCCAAACGATAGAGACGGCAGTGCACGCTCCTGCACGGAGCTATCCAAACAAAAACGCTCCCGACTACAAAACGGACTGTATCCAACTAAAGAAGCTCCAACGGAGTCATTTCTGAATACAATTTAAGGCACAAATAAAATAAAGTTAAAGAGAAAAAAAAAAAAAAACATATCCTATTATTAGACAAATAAAACAAAACTACAAATGTTTGGCAGAAAAATAGTAAACTTAGCTCACCACAATGAAGTCGCATGGATCTGTCGCTTTTCCAAATAAAAGTTAGAATACCAGAATGTCCCATTGTGTCTTTATTGCGTAGTAATTGTCTTAATATATTCCTTAGCCTCCACTGGCGAGACGAAGTCACGTTGCGCTCCTGGTATGTGATGCGTAACTTGGCTGGGTAGACGATGCAAACCGAACTCCCTGGATGCCCCGAAGTTGGCGACGAACCTCATTAAAAGCTGCACGGGCCCGCGCTGTCTTAGCAGTGTGGTCAGGGAAGACAGAGATAGTCATATTATTTATCTGAACCTGCTGCTGCTCCCTGGCTTTTTGGAGAATCTTGGCACTGTCCGCGTAATAGTGCAGCCTCACAACCATAGCGCGAGGGCGGTCTCCAGCCTTAGGTTTGGGGGCCAATGTCCGATGGGCTCTGTCCACGAGCGCTCCTTCTCAAGTTGAAATGCCTCCATCAAAAGCGTGGACACGTCTGTGGTGGACAAAATGTTTTCCTCTGGAACACCAACAATCCGTATGTTATTACGTCGCGATCTGGACTCCAAATCCTCACATTTATTCTCCAACTTGGACAGCTCCCTTGACATAGCGTCCACTTAGCTTGGAGATGAACAATATCATCCGTGCATGTAGAAAGGGACTGCTCCATCTCCGTAACGGTGCTCTGAGCCCAGCAAATTCCTGCCGCATGGTAGCAATATCTGAGGAAAGATCCGTCTTTAACGCCTGTATGTCGGATCTGATAGACGTGAGATTCTCTGCAAGCGCTGCCGTCAACTCCTTTTAAATATTGCTGAAATATCTTCACGAAGTTCAAAAAGGAGTTCAGCCTTTGTGGACTTGTCCATATCGACAAATGGCGTGTCTGACGACTCAGGCAGCGGCGAAGTTTTACCACGAGGCGGGGATGCAGAAGTCGCAGCAGGCCGCAAGTTAGGCTGGGAAGTATTTGCGTTCTTATTGCCTTTTCGTGACATTATAAATGCCAAAAGTAAAAACAATCTTGTCGTGAAAATGTAAGAAACGACAAAATTTAAAAAAATAGAACAAAATGTGCCTGAAAATACTAGAAAATAACTAGACTCCGTGGGAGCTGTGCTCGATGCGACCTACTCCATGTTCAGCCAAGCCGGAAGTCCAGAACGAGGATTTCTGAGCACTTGAGCTGCAGCTGCAGAACAAAACAAGATTACTCAAACATGCATGAATCAATTCAAATACAACTCTGAGTAAAGTTCTCCTCATTAAACCTATCTATGCATCAGGCTAGATACTAATGACCCCATGAAGGTAGGGCTGGGCGATCTGGGAAAAAAATAGATCACAATTTTTTCTTCATATGGTTCGATCTCGATTTTCGATTCGATTTTTTTAATGAAAATAATCTAAAAAGGTAGTATTATGCAAATTATATATTATACAAAAAAAATATGAAACTACATGTCTTTTCAAAAAAGCTTCACTATTATTTATTAATCGGTGAAAGTCCCCCTAATTTTAATGGTAAAATTGACCAGAAAGAATAGACTAGACGTCCCAGGTCAGCTTGATAAATAATAAGGCTAATAAATAACAGTCAAAGAAAAATAAACATGATTTACTGGAGGCTATTTAATTATAATTATTTGTTCGTTTTGCGGTCAGTCCGTGCGTTCAGAGTCAGACTGTAAACAAGACTTATACACGCTTAACACGTGAGCCTGACGCTGTTCACGGATGACTGACAGCTTCCCAGGGAAGCGAGCACAAGTGCTGCGATATACTTTTTTTTCTCAACTCAAGACAGATGCTTTACTCACGCGTGAATACAGCGGCCAAATTCACTAAGTGAAGAGAATTCGTGCGTGTAAATGAAAGTGCGTCGCCGCTTATGAAGTGGAGAAAAGGGAGAGAATAGAGAGAGAGACATGGGAAAGCGGCCTCTCACAGAGATAATAACGGAACAGACGAGTGTTTCTGCGGGAGACTCACAGGTACAACACTTTACGCGTGAAGCCGTCTGTATGAGCCTTTTCTGTCACTAACTCGCGCTGAAGTGGGATGCGCGGTCCCGCGGCGCCCCAGGCTCGTCTCACACGGGGATTGACGCTGGCTTGATCCGTGCTCAGTGCATGCCTCCCCGGCTGCTGCCTCAAACACACGCGGGGATCCCGGAGGCTTGCCTCTGGTTCAGGACGCGCACGGACGTGGATAAAATGTGTGGCTCGTCATTATAAGTAAAAGTTAAAGGCATTTTATTAACGATGACCATTTTATCTTTAAATAAAGGCTGTAGTGGGCGGCAACTCCCACTCTGTACCGCGTGCATTTACCACGTTGTGATTGGCTAAAACTACCAGGCAGCGCCGCGTGCATTTTCTGCATTGTGATTGGCTGATGGACTTGTCGATCTTAATGCGCAAGCCTTATCATCGAGATCGAGCAAAGTTGAGATCTCGATCTCTCGATCTTTTGATTTTTGGCACAGCCCTACATGAAGGTAAATGCATTTTGAGAAAACTTTAAATTTAACAGTTCAATGCTCCAGGGAATGTCACAGCGAGTGTAGGGAACTGAGAGGGAGGTGTCTCTGTGGCACACACACACTACCTGGCAGGGCACTCCTTCCCAGTGCAGAACTCATGTGTGGGCTCTGGTCGGGTCAGAGAGTCACAGTAACTGTCGTCCACTTCAGTGCCGTCGTAACGCACACACAGGGCGTAACTGCTGCTGATGCCTGAAAAAGACAGTCACATTAAAGCTACAATTCTTGGCCTTCCCCAGCAAGTAGTCACTGAAACGGAACCATACCTGTAGTGCACGTTGAACTGCAGGGGGCGTACGCTGACACCTTCCACCGATACATGTCAGAGATACTGGGGATGTCCTGGTCCAGTCCCACGTCGAAATCATTACTGAAGGAAGAGCAGAGGAGCAGCTTGTAATAAATGTCGTAAGCAGAGCAGACAATGAAAGAAATCTAATAATGTATTTAATTCTACTTTGCATGTGAGCAAATGCTTGATAAAAGGGCCCAAGGTTTTTCTCATGTTATAGTGTTGTAAATATGTATATATGTGTTTTTTACATGTATTTTACTATATTTCTTTTGTGATAGAAATGTCTATCATCATTATAAATTAGGGCTAATATGAGTACATTTACAAGAATAAGGTTCAATAATCATCACGGTTCTGCAGAATGAATAAATAAATAAATAAATAAATAAATAAAAATAAATAAATAAATAAATAAAATTGTATCTTCAAAATCAGAAGGGAAGATTCGGCATCAGCACCCCTAAATAATGCTAAACAAGTGTACGAGTGTAAAGTCTATATTATTTCCGCTCAAAGGTGTGTTTAGTTTGTTGTACTCGAGTAACAAAACCATCCTCCTCAGTTGTGTGTGAAGTACCTCTCTGTGCTGGAGGCCTGGGCCAGCTGCTGGAGCTTCACCAGGACACGGTCACTTGCTGCTTGTGGCTCAGCGTGAGTGTTCACAGAGGAAGGTCTGAGTGGCTTTGGTTCAGCTGGAGTTGTTCCAGCAGTAGAAGAGTAGCCTCCTCAGGGAGAGCCAAGTGAACGCTCTTACTGCCTGCCAACAAGCACACATTTATACACTGACACAGTCACTGTGACATGCACCTGACAGCTCTCACCTGGAAAAGACAGCAGGAGAGTCTTCTCATTGTCACTGGATGGATCATCCACTGAATTAGATGTACTTCCTTTAAAGGAAAACAAAACTGCTTTGATCTTACAAATCCAAATAAAATCATAAATATATGTACACTACAGGATGATTCAAAGTAATTCTGTGTGTGATGAAATAATTGTTTGTTGCAATCTTCACCATAATTCTTGTAGAATGTTCCATCTCATGCATAGTCTTAGGGCCACCCGAAGTTTCATCATTGTTTACATTTACATCTATACCATACAACTATTGGATGGTTCTTCTCTATCACATTCCTCATAGAAGTGATATGCTATGCATTTCTCATACATCTTGACCAGTTTGTCTTAGCTGCTCCTTTAGCTCCTATTTAAGCCTCATTGTGTAGAACCATAGGCTTAGGTACAATATATTGTGTATTCAAGTCTCCAGGTAACAGACTGATGGTAATTGAGTATTCTGCCTTTCTTTACAAGTCTAGGACTCGCTGGGACAACACACATGTTTCTTCAACAATAGAGACCTGCACAGAGAGTCTTGTACCCTTTCAGTATAATGTATCATTATTAGGCTAACTATTTGTCCCATAAGAAAGCATGCCAACTACAGTGTAAAATGAACACACAATGACTCTGAAGCCGCAGCGCACTCACAAGAAGCAGTGAACGACTTGTCTCATTTGTAAAAAGCATTTATAAAATCTGTTTATGGCAAGTGTGCCATAAATAGTTGTCTCTAGGTGGTGGTGACACTTTGTGTTGGTCATGATGAGTTTTGTTTCATATTCATATTTGACCTACTGAAAAATCAACTGAATGGAATAATGCTGCAATACCAACTATCACCAGAAGGCAGTGGTGCTCTACTGTATGTAGGGAGCCAAGTGTTTAGAAGTAGAAATGACAGTAGGTTTTAGAAATAATTTCTAAAATCTGAAGTTTGGAGCATCTGCCCCATGCTTTTGGCATTGGGCAGGCCTACACAACTTAAAGGGCACTGTGTAAAAAAAAAACAAACAAACAAAGTGATTTCCATTTTGAACACCAGAGGGAGCCTTCACATGCATTGCTATTAGCATGCTGACATCTAGCGTCATATACACATTCCGGCCTATAAAACATTCAAATGATATAAATGTATCACAATTGATGTGATTGGTTACAGTGCTCTCTTAATATTCATTTGTAAAGAATAAATATGATTTAAATGTTTGTGGACTATAAGTGATAATTAAAATTCCTCTCATCTTACACAGAGCCCTTTAAGGCCTGGGGCTAAATCAGCCCTCTAAACCTCTGATCTGGCCCTTAAGTCATTATTCAAATATTACAAAAATACACTGTATTTTTTTGGTTTATTACTGGGTTACTAGACCTTTTTGGTGCTATTTTGTTTATTCCTCTATAGAGCATGTTTGGTCCTGGTTTAGACATGGTTTAAAGCTGGGATATTCCAAGTTGAAAATCATATGTACTAGTGTAATTCTCCATTAATTCTGTATTAGCACTGTTTGTAAATTTTAGAGCAAATAAAAAAACTAAAATAAACTCAGATTTAGTGCTAGCAAAATTTGGTGCAATTCCAAATTTTGTCAAATGAGTGAATAGCCCTGGATCAGTGCCTTTCTACATGAGCTTACATTCACAATGGAAGATCAATGATTCGACACAGTTATCCACATACATTAAATATTGGCTGAAATAAGAGCTTTTTTTACCACAAAGCACAGCCAATCAGAGTGCTACTTTCTGCTCTAAATGACAAATAAAATACCAGAGGTGGGACCAAGTCATTGTTTTGCAAGTCTCAAGTAAGTCTCAAGTCAAAAAAGGGGGAAGTCCAAGTCATGTCCCAAGTCAGAGCCCACAAGTCTAAGTTGAGTCCAAGTCCTCTGCTTTTGGTTTCAAATCTTTAAATCAAACTACCAAATACATATTGGCGGCAGAGCGGATAAGCATCACGCCTCACAGAAGAAGGTCACGGGTTGATTCCCCCGGGCCTTTCTGTGTGGAGTTTGCATGTTCCTCCCGTGTCTGGGTGGTTTCCTCCGGGTCCTCCGTTTCCCCACCAACCAATAACATGCAGGTTAGGGACACTTGGTGGTAGTTGGAGGTTGAGGCGCCAGGTGTTTAGGTGAATCTCCTCTGATGAGTGCCCCAGGGCAGTTTACTGTCACTGAGTGAGGAGGGAGGAGTTCATCTCCTGTGAAGCGCTTTGTGACTCTGTGTCTGTGCACTATACATATCAAGATTACTTACAATTATGTTTCTACAACTTTTTGATTTTTATAAATTATCCCATTTAGGACTAATTTCTGATCACAAAAAAGTAATGAGGAGAACATTTCAGTTCGTAACTGTAAAAATAAATTGTTTACAAGCGTCAAAATGATGTCCAAGTCAGGGCCAAGCCACTGACCTTCAGGTCCAAGTCCCAGGTCTTGGTCTATTTCATCAAGTCAAGCCTCAGGTCATCAAAATAGTGACTCAAGTCTGACTCAAGTCCAAGTCATGATGCAATCCACAAGTTTGTAAATTACTATTATTCCGTTCAGACAGAACACAGCAATCAGATATTTTCACAAAGTGCTGTGTTTACAATATGCTTTTTGATGGCAAAGACAAAGTTTGCTCATTCACAAGTTAAAAAGATAGGTACTCCAGCTTTAGCCAACAAACCTTCCAGAGGACATAAGTGCGTGTGTGTTTGACTTACTGTAATCCACCAGACTTGGTGGTCCGGTTCTTCCACATCGTTATGACTGAACACATCCATCGGTCTGTACACTAACAAAGCTGCAGGTGGAGGAGGGCTGGGCGTCCTTATCTCCCACATCAGCTCTTCCTCCTCAGGCCCCGCCCCTTCCTGCGGTTTATCTTCTGATTGGCGGTCAGGTTCTAGTCTCTGTGGAACTGCTGAGTGTGGTTGGTTAGGCTCCGACTTTCCGACAGTTCCTGGTTCAGCTCGTTCAGGGTGTGGTTAATGCGAGAGTGGGCGGGGCTTACGGCGAGGGGGATGGTAACTCGTAGGTGATGTGGGGCAGCTTCCCATTTAGGTTGTAATACTGTTGGGGACAAGGTTATAATGATTAAGATTTAACTATTTGCAATCACACGTGTTTGCATTTTTTTTATTGCAAGACGAGTCAAAATTATTATTTTTATTTTCAATTTTCTGATAGTGATACGATGAAATGTGTAAGAAAGTTTTTGTTTAAAGCTGGGCTACTCACAGACACAGCTGGCATTTTTATCTGTCCAACTGCCTAGCACACCAAATCCTTGAATAAACACAATTAGGACATTTTTTTAAAAACAACAAAGTGAAACTGAACCGGACCATCCAAGTTCAACCAATCATATCACTGCTTTTGGCTGTTCGTAATAGCTAAAATGCTTTATAATTGGATTGATAAAGTACACTGTAATTAGGGTTTGCCATAGTGTGGTGTAACTACACCATATTTTTTGGTGGAAAAGACAAAGTTTATACAACCAACAATTCTGTTTATCGTCATTCCATTATTGTCTCAAAACATGGCTTGCAAAATAATTTTTTACATTTTGATGAGTCTAAAAAAATCTACTGTTATTTTGCTGAATTATAACTTATTTGGCCTTACTAAAGCTTATTAAAGCATGAATAAAGAGTTACAACTAATGGACATATCATCAATTAATGAATGGAAGTGTTTATTAAGGCTTAGTAACTGCTCAATAGGAGCTAAGATTAGGATTTGGGGTTGAGAGGTAGGGCTTGTAGTAATTAAGTCGTTACTAATTCTTAATAGCCTATTTTGTTCATTAACTTCTCATTTGTTCATTAAGAATTAATCCATTATTCATGCTTTATTTAATCAAGATGCAGTTAATATAAAGTGTTACCAAACTAATCACATTTTGAAAGGTGAAGCCAAAAGAATGTCAAAAGTTCATATTTTAGTCATTGGCTGGGTCAGTTTTTGTGAATAGGCAAAAGAACAGACGGCTTTACACATCCCTGTGAGGCGGATGCATGAGATTTTATAGTACTACAGTACTATAAATTGAAAAGAAAAGAATTCTGCATACATCAAATTAAGGTCATGTATTTTGTGCAATGTTTGGACATTGCATAGTGTTGCTCTTGTCCAGAACTCACCTTATGTACATGTAAACATATTAAACTGATCAGATGCTCTTCATTAAAATGCACACGAGTCAGAAGCAGACAGGGTGTAAGGTTAGCGAGGGTTTGGGCTGAGATTGGATGGATTTTTTGGGTCCGATCTACAGTCTACTGTGTGTAGTTAATCTTTTTTGTACTTACAGTATATAAGTTTTTTTTTTATTATCTTGTTTTATGCATATTTCCTTGCTGTTTTGTGGGTTACAACACTGGCATTTCTCCATTTGTGGGACAAATAAAGGATATCTTAAGTTATTCTCAAACAATGTGATTCCAATGGGACACAACAAAGTGAAAGTAGGGCTGGACAATACTGAAAACATATCTGTTTGTTTTTGAGTATCTGGAAAACGATATTCAGACGATTTTTATCAAAATGAAATGTGCTAAAAATGTCTTAATCTGTTTTGTTCATGACAATAGGCGTTGCCATTGCAGAATTTGACGTCATCAGTCCAGATGATGAGCAAAAGCCAGTTTTGCCAATTAATAACATTCTAATTTCAAATATTCAGACTACTAGACCCAATGACTTTTTGTATTACACATTTTTGCTGCTCGATTGCAGTCTGTAATTATTATTGACTAGTAGTGTTTTGATGCCAGATAAATGTGAGAAGTTGATCACAAAAGAGCCTTGTCATGCTTTATTAAGTTTATAAGCTAGTCATATGCAGTTATTATAAAGTGTTTTTATTTTTATTTGCCTCTTTTGTAGCTTTTTTCTGTAAACATATACTGGATAGCTTGAAACAACATTGACGATGTATCTAAAATTCAATATATCGCGCTGCTCTAAGTGCAAGTCTGTGTGTGTTTTATTACCATGACGTTGAGCCCCTGGAGCGTGGGTCCTTGTGCGATGATGTACTCCAGACCATCAGAGAACACGCTGTTAGGACGTCTGTATTTAAACACGGTTCCAGCCACGCGGAAGTTCTGCGGGTGATCGAACAAGCTGTTTCCATTGAAGAAGAAATGCCCTGCTTCATCTGACAGAGCTGTGAAGAAGAAGAAGAGAGAGAGAAATAATACATTGTGTATAGGAGCCCCTGGAAGCACATTCAGACTTTTACTAAAGAACAACAACCAATTTAAATACAGTAGATTCATTCTGACGCTTTTAGCTTATTTAAGTCTAATACTCTCATTTTTAGCTTCAGCTTTGGAGGTGAATAGTCATATCCCCCAAAAAATAACAATTCAATGTCATTTGGGCCAGCTTCACTGCTCTGGTTTAACAAGGAAGTTTAGGCGACATTCAGGGTCTGACACTCTTTTTTTCTTTAAACTCCTAAGAACAAATGATTTGGATGAAATATGATACATATATATGATGCTTGCATAATGCTGCTTCCATCACTAGTGTTCAGAAACATAGTAATTTAGTCATGCATTTAAGAGAAAATACCCCAGAATCTTTTTCTTTGACCACATGAGCACTTTGAACTTTCTTCTAGCCCAGTTGGCGCCACCTAGTGCCTCTGCTAAAATTAATTTGACTCCAGCTACTAGGCCAGGTTCGTGCAAGTATAATTAAAACTAGAAGATGAGTCCAAGATGGATTGTGATAGCAGAATAGTGACATTGTGATCAGTTCTGCTGATGGTGACCTGAGCAGGAGGAGAGGAGCGTTAAGCTAGGCCAGGGGTCTGCAACCTTCAACAGCAAAAGAGCCACATTTGCCCAATTCAAACCAAATCAAAGTCAGTAAGAGCCGCAACTGTATTTGATCATAACAAAAACAAACAAACCATCAAGCCTTTATTGAGTGAATTTTCCAAAACAAAACACTGCGTAAATTGACAAAAAATGTATTTGATAGCAAGACTAATCTTTTTACATTCACACTTACTTCAACACGTGAGGTCAACTCCATTCATCAATACATTTAGAAATGATGAAATAACCAGTTTACAAACTAAGTCAGTGATTCCCAAAGTGGGGGCCGCAAAGAAAAATCGGGGTAACTAGATGATTTCAAGATGTAGACTACGAACATTTCTTTTCTTTTGGTGTGGGGTTGCGAGTTGGTTGCATAGCTTTTTAGGGGTCCTGGTCTGAAAAGTTTGGGAACCTCTGCACTAAGCAACTGCTATAATATAAAAATAAACATATACTGTAAATGGAATAAAATAGTAAAGAATGTAATTTTTTTTTCTAGTCTAGTTCCCCATTCTCAATCAAATCTCAAAGAGCCGCACTGACGTCTTTAAAGAGCCGCATGTGGCTCTCGAGCCGCAGGTTGCAGACCCTGAGCTAGGCTAATCATCGTTTAAGAGTTTGGAGCTTTGAAAACGTTGGAAAAGTTTTTGTTGTGATACTGGTCAGAAATACCTTCAAAATGAGACCTTTGTTAAAGCGATAGGTGCCGTGTCAGTGGAGCATGAGCAGTTTGAAGTGACGAAAAATGCATTGACTTTCTATGGGAACATTTGTCTTGGCCATCATTGCAGTTCAGCACGAGGAGGGGTGGGGGGTCAAATCCAGCTCTAATAATACATCCATGGTCACAGAACTGCAAACAGTTCTCGAAAACCAGGAAGTACAGTCGGCCAATCAGAGAACAGAGAGGAAGCAGTGTAAAACTATACTGAAAAGTACACCTAAAAAGCATTTGAAAACTTGCCTAGTGCACCAAAAATGGGCCAGAGCCAGCGCTATTAAGTAACTAGATAGAGTAGTAGAAGGTGGTTATTCATATCAGATTCACTTATTTATTTAAAGCAAACACTGGAGTAAAGAACACTGTCACTTTCTCATTCATGTTCTATTCTGTGTATTGACCTTAAGAAGTTGAGGCTCTCACCCAGGATGTTCTCCGTCTTGTGTCGTTCGATGATCTGAATGTCCGTTGCTCCGTGTGGAATGTTGGTGATGAATACATAACCTGGTTCAAAACACAAGCATTTACAACCTAAATTCACATTAAAATAGCGGTCTCATTTGCTGTTGCTGTTGCTGAACGGTGACGCGAAAACTAATCACGTGGCTACATTTTTAAAGCAGGAACAGCGGTAGCCAATAGAAACAAGTTTGAATTCTAATTTTTGTAGCTTATCTTTGTTTTGGTTTTTTAACGCATAAATTGTGCCCTAAATGTGCTATTTCTGATATCTGCTATTTCTCATTAAATAGTGATGACGTTTGTGTGAAATAAACCGTTTACTGATACTGAAGATTAAAATCATGTGAGCAATATATATTTGTGTAAACATGTTGTGCTCCGACTTAAGCATAACTGAGGGAAGTAGGGGTGCAGGAGGGGCAAGCGCACCCCCTGCTGTAACCTCTGGTTGTTGGATCTTCCTTGATAAAAACTTGAGCTATTCTTACAGAGATTAAATAAATTAGGAAGTGACTCTGGGGCAGTGATGTCATCATAAAAAAAAAAACTTGCAGAGACGCTAAACCGGAGTTTTGAAATCTTTTCACCCGGAGATCTGGTTTCAGAAAGATTCGTTTAAAGTGTCTTGAAACTCCTGCCTTTTGTGGTTTAGGTCAAATATTACAGTGGTTCCTCGCTCTATCGCGGTTCACTTTTCGCGGCTTCGCAGATTTTTGTGTGTGAAATTTTGCTCTTTTTTTTTTTTACAGTGTGCGGTCCTATGGACGTGCACTGTAAGCGTGCTTTTCTCTCAAACGCACTGTTTGGACCGTATCACATCGCAGCATTCACAGGCAACAGCACAGAAGCTCTTTTATAAACTTTAGACAGTTTGGATCATGCAGGGGAAGCTGACCTGACGCTCGGACGTTTCTCCAGGTGAAGATTTGACTCTTTGAGCTCGTAGTTACCATGATAAGTTTTTTCACGCTGGAACGTCATTTGTGTAGTTCAGAGATGTGTTTGAGGAGCGTGTTGTGACTTCGCTAGAGTCCTGATGTGTTTCGTGTCGGCTCTGGAGCTTGTGTGATCCGTGGCTCTGCGGTCGGCTGTGGAGCGCAGCGGGACGAGCAACGCGCCAACAGCCGAGCAGGAGAATGCACACAGCACCGTCCCTCATTAAGCATCACATAAACGACTCGTGCTGTTGTATCTGGCGGTGAATCATGTGTTCAGTGCATTATTACCTGTACAAAAGACACTAAACATCAGAACCAGGCAGGTTTTCAACTGAAATTACCGGTAAAAAATGAAGATCACTATTTTGTGGGTTTCGCCTTTCACGGGTTATTTTTGGAACCTAACCCCCGCGATAAACGAGGGACCACTGTAGTTCTGAAATGCCTGAGTTTGGCTTCCTGTGGACAAGGCATTAGTCATTAATCGTATGTTTCTTCCTCTTTGTCCCCACTCGAGTTGTGACATGCACAATATATGTATGCAAGAGCAACCTGTGCTGTACTCCTCTCAAAACATCAGCTGGGCAAACAGCGTGTACTTTTTTGTCCGTTTAACCATCAGACTCTTGGTGCAGAAACATCTGATTAATATAAGTTTTATTGTGTTTTATTGGGATTCACACTGCAGTTTTAGAATGTACTTTATTTAATGTCTGTTGTCTGAAGTTTTAAATGGGGATCGAGCAACCACATGGTAGGGCTCACAGCAGGAGCTTTTGCATTCGCCCCTTCTGAAAGCCTACTTCCCACAGTTATGGTTGGTATTTACATTTGGAGCAGTGCAGAAGTGAGCAGACCTTGTTTGTGTGTGAGTGTGTGTTACCTAACTGTGTGAGTGCCTTTCTGAAGGATCCAGAGATGCGCTGACAGGACGTCCCGTTGCCTCCACAATGCCCACATCTGTCCACGGTCTTGGTGCTGTACAACTCTCCGTCACAACCGATGGGCTGAGGAGGTCAACCAGAAGAAGAGAAAAAAAGAAGAGAAACGAGATGAGAGTTATGAGACTGGGTCAACGAGATCAAGACAGGACAGGATTTTGACAAAGTGGTACTGTGTAACTTTTTGGTAGTGAAAAGTTAATAGAAACAAAAGATAAATCATTCTTTACAATGTTATTATTGGGTACAAATATGTTATTTATGTTACATAATGTGAAGAAATACAGCTAAAGCAAAAGCAATTCCAAGAAGAGACCCTCTTCTAGGCCAAATACCAGTCCATTTTGTGGCTTAAAACATTTTTTTTCCCCAAAAAATAATTATTTTAACTTTCTTATTTCTACTGCATTGTGTGGTTACATTTCAAATAATAATTTTGGTCACATTATTTTAAGTTTGTTTGATTTTGTATGTATTGTACTGTGAATGTATTATTGTGTTAATATAAAGAGATGGACAATGACATTTTTTATAATTTATTCTTTTAGCGACATAAATTGAAGACTAAAACCATTTCTCCCACATTCATCGAGTTAATAAGTGAATTAGACGGCGTAAACATGGTAAAACATCACTATTGATCCTATCGTTACAAAATAAGAGTTAAGATTGTTCTCTGAGAAAATGTCTGCAACAAGAAACTTTACTACTGTCATAACTCTGATGTCCAAGATAAATGAAAAGACAGGTTCAAATATGGAGAGATCCTTTTCTTTCCTACACTATGGTTTGCAATGTTGTATCTGACACTTTCCTTGCCTCGTTTTTAGGGCCCGACCGATATATCGGTTGGCTGATATTTTGGCCAATATGACTACTTTCAGGTCGATCGGCTATCGGCCAAAATAACGCAGATATACCTCCGATATTTATGGCATGTTGTACCTCATTTTAAAGCTTAGATCTTCCCGAATACAACCATTATATTCAATCACCAATCAGATCAGTATTTAGCGCGGTTATTACCTTTATTTGTGGAGGTGTTTTATTGTCGTACTGCACCTGAACGCACCACCAGGCATCACTCACTGCAATACTAGCTCGCTCTGGGGCAGCGCTGGATTTAAACGCTCTCAACTCTCCGCTACTAACGCAAGAAAAGGAAATATCTTCATCACAAATGACGCCCGCAACAACAGAAAGAACTTTTTATTTCATCAAAATTGTCAGAAAGGACACACAGCTGCTGCAAGAAGAACAAGAAGTTAGCTTTCTCACTACTTTCTCGTTTGGAGTTGGAATAAAGGAATTATTTTTGTGAAGACTTGGAGTCTGAGAAGAGGTTATCTGGACAGTGAGTATTGAAAATGTGTTCGTTTTAACTTTCAATGTTGTTACCTCACTGTGAAGTTAGCGGTTAGCTTATGATGCTAGAACAATAACAGTGCCTCAGCTCGGTCTCTCTGGTGACTGTAAACTGTTGTGTCTGTGTCCATGCCCACTAGACACACATTGACATGTAAATTAGTCATGAAAAGAGGTGTTAATGGTCGGCATTTGCGCATTTTAATTGCGACGACGTCGTGCATATTAATGAGGCTAACTGCAGCCTCTTGAATTCACTTCAGTAGTACAACACTATCAATAATAATGTGATACAAACAAGTTCCAAGCCTTTAAAGTCACTCATAAGAGGCGAACTAACACTTAATGTGACCTAAATAAACCCAACTTAAAATCACTAAAGCCAGACATCTGCTCCTAATAAAAAAGTATTTTTCTATTTCTAATTATATCGGCTGTCTTATCGGCTATCGGCACCCCGAGCCTCCTTTATATCGTGATCGGTTCCCAAAAAGCCATATCGGTCGGGCCCTACTCGTTATCAGGTCTGATGTCTCTACACAAAACCAAGTGGATATGAGACATTTCTTTGGCTCTCCAGACTTTCTCCTTCAGTCTTTTAAGCAGCCAATCATAAGCTCTTTGTAAATCTAGACAGACGCAGCGCAGAGCCATCAGCATGTCGACGCAAACACAGCATCACTCAGACTCAGACGCTCCCCTGAGCTTCCAAAAACTTCTCACACACCGCACATTTATGGTCCGCGAGATTAAGCAGTCAGACAGGCTTCTCAACACTCTGCACTGGCCGCTTCTCTTCTCTGCTCAGTTTTGCCTAATACTTTCCAGTTTTATTGTAAGTAGTGAGCAACAATACAAAAACATAAAACACAATTGTATTAAAATTTTACTGTCCCAAAAAAAGCAACTAAATTACACTTTTTGGTTTCTTTTGGGTTACTTCAGATTCATGAACAAATGGGGACTAATGGGGGGAAAACAAGCTCCTGATGGCTGACTGTAAACAACGTTCTTTGACCACAGTGCTTCTAGATTCAAACACCTTGACCCCACCCTAGAGCTGTTTGTGTATGTCATTGTCGTTACCTGACATGTGCCCTCTATGCAGACTCCATGGTGCTTGGTGTCCCTGCAGAAGGTCCCATCGTGAGCAGGGACCAGCAGCTGCCTCTCTCCGCTGATGGTGGTGCACTGCAGGTCACATGGCTTGTTGGAGATGCTGATGTAATCCGCTGTGTGCAGTATATGAAAGTTACACACGGTTTTATGGTTTTAGATTTCTATTACGATGGGATCATCATCCACCTAAAGAAAGTTATACACAGTAGGAATGCGCAAGCCAGCTTTTTACGCGAATTGCCCTGTTTGACCAAAGTTAAAATTCAACCCATCTAAACTCAAAAAGCACGGTTTGGGGACTGTGTCAAATCGCAACATTCACGGGCAACAGCACAGAAGCTCTTAGAAAACGTTAAGATAAACTTAGTTAGTTAGTTTTGAGTGACAAAGAAATTTGGACACCCCTGGGCAGTGTTTCCCATGTTAAAAATTAAGTTATGGTGCGTTCAGTCGGCAAGACAAACAACATGGACATGATCTGAACTGACAAAACCTCACATGGATCTATTAAAAATGCTGATTGCTGTGTTTAAACCTGCTGTACAACTTGACACTGGAGGAGGACAGAGACAGCAAAAGAAATGTCTGGACGAGGAGAAAGTTATGTGATCGGGTAAGCTACGTTTTACAAAGGCAGCAAGTCTCTATCTCTCTCCCTCCCTTGTTCTCTCTCTCAACATGATCTGTCTACGAGCAAAACAAAGCCTTTTGCAAACATGCGGGAGCGTTGGGGGCATAAAGAGTGTTCTTGTCCCACGACGCCTTGACGCGCATTGGGGCGTCAGATTCAAAAATCTTCTGTGTCAAAATACGTTTTAGTGTGCAAATTCTTAAACGCTGTCTGGTCTGAATGCAGCAGGGTTAGCTCCATGACTGGCTTTAGAGTTTTGTG
Organism: Mugilogobius chulae; assembly: GCA_038363315.1. Taxonomy (NCBI): domain Eukaryota; kingdom Metazoa; phylum Chordata; class Actinopteri; order Gobiiformes; family Gobiidae; genus Mugilogobius; species Mugilogobius chulae. Next base: position 53,174,010 of record CM076396.1, read on the forward strand.
ATTTTTCGGCAGTCACTACAATTACCATACATTTAGCAATGTGAAATTATGCTAATGTTAATGTTAATTACTGGTAATAAGAACCTATTGTAGGAAAAATCTGAGAAAAGTAAATGAGTGTATTAGCAACAATAATCTCCACATTTTACCTGGATACAGAGGAATCCACTGATAATATCTTCTGCCGAATGCTTTCGAGTTAAACTGTGAACACTGGTGCTGTTTGAAGCTCGCACTGTGGCTTGGACAGGCCTACACAAAACACACCGGTTAGCTGGAGATCACACAGACGATGAAGATACACCAGCTACAGTGTCTTACCTGGTTTGGACACAGCTGGTACTTTTTAGGAGAGCCCACGCAGAATGAGCTGTTTCCATGTTGACTGGTGGACAACCTGGAACAATAAATACATCCACTCATTACACAGGCTAGCTCCAGGTTTCATCAAGTCAATTTTAAGACATATTTAAGACTTGAGCTGTCGCTGTGCGACACGGTGGCACAGCGGTTAGGTCCTGGGTTCGACTCTCGGGCCGCTCGGGGCCTTTCTATGTGGAGTTTGCATGTTCTCCACATGTCTGCGTAGGTTTCCTCCGGGTGCTCCGGTTTCCTCCTACATCTGAAAACATGTCCAATGTGCCTCCCCTCCCAGGACTACAGATGTAAGCTAGAATTAGCTGTAAGCTAGAATCTGGTGCAAGCATGTCCGCCTTTGTGCTAAATGCAAAATTGTACATTGTCCTTAATAAACATTCCTTAAAAAAAAAACACAAAATGAATAAAAAAAAAGTAAGCATAAATTTTGTTGAAAACATAATGTACTACAACAAACACAAGATGACAAAAAACCTACAACCCCAATGGTCTTGAAATGTAATACTTTTTGTATAAATCAATGCTTTAAGACAAGAAGCTGCAGGTGAAAAGACAAAAATCTTAAATTTATACTGTAGCTATCAATGTAAAACTTCTCCTGAAAAAATGGATTACAAGTTTTAACTCGTAAGTTGATTACATAAATCATTTTTAACATTGGGGTGTTTTTCACCGAAAAGTATATGGTAAATGCAACACTAAGAAAAAATAAGACAACTGAATACTGTCTGAACTGAGAAATAACACATTTTTTATTCAATCAGGAGTCGAAAGCAGCGCTCTGATTGGTTGTTCTCTCCAGTTTAGAAGCTGAAAATGTAACCAAAATGAAAACACGTTGATATTAATCAAGTGGCGAAGAATTTATGAGAGGAAGTGTCAGATTGCAAATCTAAATTCTGTCTGCAGTGTGAAAACCCTTTAAGTCAAAGATTTGCCAAAATTGCACACAAAGTCTAAGTTTAAAGTTAATTTTTATTATTTCAGGTACAAGAGTTTTAGCGGAGTTGATTTTGGATTTCTTCTTTCGTTTTTGGGCAACACTGATTTCACTGAAAAATTACTTACTTACTAAAAATACAACTATTTTATTTGTATGCATTTTTAATAAGTAAGTACAAATAAGAAAAACATTTCACGGATTTCAAAAATCAACAAAGTCAAACTACAAACAAGAAAACTACTACTGAACAGGTCCTTTTCGGAGGAGGAGATGCAAGAATTTGACATTAACATAAACACATAAAGACGACATAGTACACAGCTTAGACCTAACTAGTTTATAGGTCAAGTTTTGAACTAGTTTTTGTAAAAAACTTAATTCTGTCCAAGACTGTTAAATCTGATGTGTGTAGAAGTCACAATGGAGGCTGATATTGATAACAACCTTGTGCAGAAAAATAAATTGTAAATGGTGTATTATACACTTTTCTACCTTTCCAGGCACTCAAAGTGCTTCACAATCTGATAACCACTCACCCAGTGTAACAGACACTGAGGCAATGTGGGTTAAGTGTCTTGCCCAAAGACACACCAACAATCCACTCTTGTTGTCTCACTGTGGCTCTTGGTGTTCCAGCAGTCTCCCATCCAAGTACTAACCTGGCCCTATTCTGCTGGGATCAGGCATTTACAAGCAGGTATGGCCACAAATAGATTATGAGGAAACGGCCATTAAAGTTACAATGTTCCGTAGAACTCTATGGATGAAATGAATTGATCGAAATAATTTTAAAAAATTTTTCCAAATGAAAACCTGTATTCCGAGAGATAAAAAATACCAAAAAAGGGAAATCTAAAAAAAATAAGTTGTCTGTTGTACCTTGCCCTAAATCCTTATATTTGGACAACTTCAATACCTTTTAGGCCCCTGACAGTCCCCTGCTATTGTACAGTATATGAACTATGGCCTGTGTGAGGGCCCCGAGGTGCAGTCAGAACAGACTGTCAGAGCAGAGTGATCCCAGGTCCAAATACAGCACTGCACAGCTGCTCTTACAGTAAACTGTTTAGACTTCAGGCACTTTACTTCACCTGAGCGCTGTTTAGGACTGAGGCACGCTTCTATTTGACGTAAAACATCTACTGACTCGGACTAACAACTGTGCAACTGTAGAAATACGAGTTAGGCCACATGACTGAACAATGACTGCAAGAAAGTTTCTACTTCCCTGTGAATGGCTACATCCCTCGGTCAGTCACTCAGCGCAGGACAACACCGACCAATCAGAGAAGTAGGTCTGTATTTGAACAGACAGATGCATTAAATAGAGAAATGGGAAATCATAATATGAGCAGATTGTCACATGGAGGAGCACACAATTTGATTTTTATCACAATATTTCCCTAATATTAGCGATACTATTCATATTGCAATATAGTGCACCAAATATTCACAGCCAAACTTTATTCTCGCTGAAATTAAACACTGTAGCTCAATTTGACAAAGACAAGATAATTGAAAGTCGTAAAGTAATGCAGGATATTTAATTAGAGCAGATACAGTATTCTTTAAAATGAAAAAAAAAAAAGACAATCCTAATAGGACTCTTGAGGAGAACGACCAAATGCAGCTATAGTCTAGAAACTTCCTCTGCTGTGAGCGAGTGAAAAGTGTCAGAGGAAGTCAAACTGCTGGATTTCTTCACGTGTGGGGGTTAAATATGATTTATTCCCCATGAAAGAGGCTGAATATATATTATCTGCATCAGAAAGTAGAAATGATGTTGCCTTCTCGTGTGCAACACTGGCTTGGTGGGTTTAAAGATGAAAAGACATATCTTGTTTTACATTTTATTATGGCTCATATTTTTCTCCAGTAACATGAAAACTGACATGAAGTTTGCATTAAAAAGAGCTGCTTGATTGTGAAAAGAATAGTAATAACAATTATTAAAGGGGACCTATTATTGTTGTATATGGGCTGATTCATGCATTACGTTGTCCTGGAGCTTATGCTTGAGTGCTCAGAAAATCTCTGTCTTCACTTACCACCTATCCCCACCCACTCCCGATTACTCAGATTCAGATTCTGAGTAAAACGTATATGGTTCAAAACTGTCAAGTAGCCACTTTCCAACTACAATAAGTGGTCATTTAAAATCTTAATCCTAACAAAGTTCAATTCTTACCACTTATCTGTTCTGCCGTTTTAAACAGGAAGTCAAAGGACCTGCTTCTATTTCTAAACCCTTTTAGATCACTTTTGTGTTTTACAATGAAAAAAAATGTAATTTATTGATCTGCAAATGGCAAGTTTCTTCCAAAATATACAGAAAAAACACAATAGGTCTCCTTTAAAACAATTATTTTCTCATAAAGAGGATGAGAGAAAGCAAACATTACTTCTATAAAAGATGTGAGGACCTTCTTGACTCAAAGAACTATTGATTATAATCTGATTCTTCAATTTCACAAGCTTGACAATATATTCATAATAGAAATTTGATTCATTTCACACTCTATTACTGATCTACATGTCATAGTTTATACTATACATATTTTTTTCTTTACACTAAATGTCTCCATTAAGTCATACTGTCTCATTAGATCCTTAAGTGTTTCTCCTCCACAACAATGCTTAGGTTGTGAAAGAGGTGCTTGTGGCCACAGCCTGCTTTAATAAGAGCAGAACACTGAAACACATGTCGAGTGTCTGTCCTACAGTTTCCCCAACAGCAAACATGTGTGGAACAGAACCAGCACCAGTCAGTGAGGAAGAGCTGTAGTTTATGGTCATCCCCCCAAGAACTCCAACATGGACTTAATGCATCTGCGTTTCATTAGCGTGTTAGCATCTCCCCTCCCCTCTCCTGGCGCACACATCCTCCAGTGTTTAGACCGTAAAGCAGCGGAGACAGCAGCCAGGGGTGAGCCGGAGGTCAGTGTGGAAGAGTGTCACGTCTAATTGGTGAAAGGTGATGAACGCCGGACAGGAAGTGGAGAGAGAGAGAGAGAGAGGTTGCCCCGACACAAAGGGGGATAGAGTTAAGGGTCCTCGGACAAAAGGAGCGAGGAGAGGAAGCTTAAGAAACACAACAGAGGATTAAAAGACTTCTGCTAGATGTGACCATGTACAGTATGTTAACCACACTCCTAAATTTATCCATGAAGTGTCTGTCTGTCACCATGTTGCGACTGGCCATTATCTGCAACAACCTCCAAACAGTCTCAATAAAGATAAACACTGCCGAACACAAATGTAAGTCAGAACCAAACAATTGTGAAATCCTTTTTTTTTTTCATTGTCTAACTCCAGACTCAGACTGCATCCACTCCAGCTCTGGTTAAGCTCCAGGGGAGTTTCTCTAAATGAACGAAAGACTCACACATGACACACCATGCAGTCCAGTCCTCTGTGCGCAGGTGTTCAAGAGCTTCAGAGCTTCAAATTTCTTTAGTTAGAATTAACTTTCACTTGACCACCAGAGCCCTCCGCAGTCTTCTGCAAGCTTTTTTATTTCACAAAAAGTGGCGTGCTGAGGTCATTTCTCAGCCCAGGAAATTAGGTCTTAGATTGACCCACTTGTTTCTTTTTTACGTGACTTAGCAGATAGTCAACTGGTTAAAACTGTGCTTTGAAAACATTGCTTGTTCTGCACCCCTTCAGTAGTGCTTAGTTTTATTTAATACATGGTACTTACACTGTTCGGAGCTCTCCTCCTGCTGACCACTCCTCAGTTCCACAGCAGAGTGCACTCACACACACACACGAAGAGCGCACTCACCCCTGCTGTACACTGAGAGCGAGTTTGGTGCGAGTCAAGCAAGACTTAGAAAGTGCTTAACCAATGCGCCCTTGTACACAGTGTGGAAAGAATTCAGAGAGTCTTTTTATGTCGGAGGTCGAAGTGGTCTGATGCGAATTTCAAGTCATAATAAGAATGCTCGTGAATGCTCGTTGCTTTGGGCAAATCCGTACCACAGTGGACTGGAGCTGGTGTACAAGGCACTTTGCAAGAAACTCGCCTCGCAGTCAGTGTACGAGAGAAGTTGTTTGTTTCATCAGCCGTTTTTGCTCGTAACTAAGTATAAACAACGGAGTTAGCTGAAACAAAGTCTGGCTGAGAGCTTATGGGATGCAGAGCATGTTTCCAGAGTTTTTGATTATGCACAGCGCAATGTGCTGTGAATCACATCATAGTCTTGCAGGCAACCACTGGTCCTGCCCCTCCCATCACCGAACACATTTGTCTGCTGCATTTGTCTCTGTCTCTCTCTGACTCTCTCTTCGTCTCTCTCTGTCTCTCTCTGTCTCTCTCTATCTCTCTCCGTCTCTCTCCGTCTCTCTCCGTCTCTCTCCGTCTTCGTCTCTCTTCGTCTCTCTCTGTCTCTCTCTGTCTCTCTCTGTCTGTCTCTGTCTGTCTCTCTCTGTCTCTCTCTGTCTCTCTCTGTCTGTCTCTCTCTGTCTCTCTCTGACTCTCTCCATCTCTCTGACTCTCTCTCCATCTCTCTCTCTGTCTCTCTCTGTCTCTGACTCTCTCTCCGTCTCTCTCTGTCTCTCTCTCTGTCTCTCTCTGTCTCTGACTCTCTCTCCGTCTCTCTCTGACTCTCTCTCCGTCTCTCTCTCAGTCTCTCTCAGTCTCTCTCTGACTCTCTCTGTCTCTCTCTGTCTCTGACTCTCTCTCCGTCTCTCTCTGACTCTCTCTCCGTCTCTCTCTCAGTCTCTCTCAGTCTCTCTCTGACTCTCTCCGTCTCTCTCTGCGTCTCTCTCCGTCTCTCTCCGACTCTCTCTGTCTCTCTCTGTCTCTCTGTCTCTCTCTGACTCTCTCTGACTCTCTCTGACTCTCTCTCCATCTCTCTCTGACTCTCTCTCCTCCCTGTCTCTCTGTCTCTCTCTCTCTCTGTCTCTCTCCTCTCTCCTCTCTCTCGTCTCTCTCTGTCTCTCTGTCTCTCTCTCTGACTCTCTCTGACTCTCTCTCCGTCTCTCTCTCTGACTCTCTCTGTCTCTCCCTCTGACTCTTCTCTGTCTCTCTCTCTTCTCTCCGTCTCTCTCTGTCTTTCTCTCAAACCATGTGGTCCACTGGGAGACGTTTTGACTCTGTCGATTATGTTCACAAATAATCAATTCTCACAAGAGCGTATGGACTTGCATGTTCTGGGATCAAAGGAGGTGACAGCAGCAGCACCACCAGAGGACCAGCAGACGGAGTATGAATTGTCCTCCGTGCGAGGACCGGTTCAAGACAGGACCGGAGCTGGACTGGATGCAGTCTGAGCCCGAGATTGGGAGACAGTTTTCTTACATTTTTACAGAAACGTTTTGATTTACTGTAGCTTGTATTAAGAGTTTTGTTACCTTGACAGCCCTTTAATAATTTTTTGATGTCTAATTCTACATCCCAGCTCTGAATCAGTTGTAAGGCGATTAACTAGTATTGTAACACAGTCTGTGGCAGGAGAGAGTGTGGAGGACGTGCAAGACGGAGCTCAGAGTGAAGGTAATGAACGCTGACACAACTTCCTTCCCCTGACAGAGAGAGAGGTCAGAGGTCACTGCTCCGAGTCTCAGATCCACATTACACTGCTCCTGTCTCCTGTATGAGCACACAGCCGACAATAGGCCCTTTTACACTGCGAGGAATCCCAAATGACAGGACACATCGCTTTGACAGTTTTTAGATAATTTCAGATATATTGAGATTTGGAGGACACATTTTGGACATCATTTTGTGTGCTAATGTAACCCTTCTCATATTATATTAGGTCATTCATCTGATGGAAACGATGCTGAGGCTGTATCAATTATAAAGTGTGTCCAAAAATGCCAGCTGTGTTTGCTAGGTAAAGTTATAATCCTCCTACAACAGAAGCATAGCCAGACTGGACAGTACAGTAAGCGCATGTGTTACCTCTGGATGAGGCAATGTCTCTCCTGACTGCGGACCCCACCTCCACAGCTCCGAGAACAGGACGACCAGCTCGACCACTCACCCCACCACTGGAACACCTCCTCCTGCAACACAACATTGAGGAAGAGGAGCTTACATTGGATTATGCTTGAATATACACTCAAGGAAAAAAGAAACGCAACATTTTAATTTTCGAAAATTCCTTAAAAAACAAGTACATTTGTAAAAATGGGTTACATCATGATTTGAGTCCATAGTAAGCTGAAGACAGGTGAACAGATTTCTTGGTTTGGCTTGACTGATTGTGAGAACAATAAAGAGTGCATTACAGGGTCGTTTATTCACACAAACTCATGTTTGAAACTCAGAGTTGAATTTTACCGCTGGTTAACTGTGCTCAAGTCTTCTCTATAAAAGGCACCAGAATGAAGCCAAAAACACACTTCTTCACGATGCCACGATTGTCCAACCAAAGAGGGATGGAGCTATTGGCTGCTCCAAGCTGGACGGTGTTGTCTTGTGTCTCCAGGGTGTTTGGAGTCACCGCTTTACTATTAGTCGTCTTGTGGAGCGATACCAGGCCACTGGTTCCTCTAACGACCGCCCTCGTACTGGTGGCCCCCGTGTAACGACCGCTGCACAAGACCAACCGGACCGCATCTCCGGGACAGGTTCAGCTGCCACCAGGTCCACAGCCGAGACCATTGGGACACAACACAGGCCAGTGTCTCCAGAACCATCCGTAATCGCCTCAGACCACATTGGCCATTAGTTGGATCAGTACTTACCCCTCAACATCACCGAGCTCGGGTCGAATGGTGCACTGCACATCGTCATTGGACTTTGCAGAGGTGGTCCCAAGTAGTGTTCAGTGACGAAAAAAGGTTCCAGAGGCTGAACCTTGTGTGCGCCAAGTGAACCGGTGGGGTGGTCCCAGTGTCATGCTTTGGGCAGCCATGTCAGCAAATCACCGGACAGACCAGGTTTTCATCGAAGGAAACCTCAATGGTCTCCTTTATCGGGATGAGATCCTGAGGCCTGTGGTGCTCCCTTGTCTGGACCAAGTTGGGGTGGGTTCTAGCATGACAATGCGCGACCCAATGTGACCCCATTTGACTCCAGCCATGATTCTGGACTTAAATCCCATTGAAAATGCCTGAAATCTGCTCAGTGTGCGTGTCCGCCAACGTGAGCATCCTCCTGAAACTCAGCAGCAGCTGAGAGCGGCACTGGTGGAAGAATGGATCAACTCAGACACTACTGCTGATCCATGAGGCGACAAATAACAGCTGTCCAGGAGCCAACGGGGGTCAACTATTGACAGTCTGATGAAACTCGTCACTTTTGGTTTGGGGGTTGCTCTATTGTTTGGTTGTGTTATTGGACTTGAAAATGTGTAAATGCTGCAAGAGTTGGCCTGAGGATTAGAAATGGATGAAGGGTTCATATGAAACAGGAGGATCTCAAAAAGAAAATGATTCTTGAGTGTTGCGTTTCTTTTTTTCTTGGGTGTACTTTATAGGGGTGTCAAAAAATATCGATTCGGCGATATATCGCGATACTCGATCCCGCGATACTCTAATCGATACTAAAATTCCGATATTGATTCTTTTGATGACGTCATGCATATTAATGAGGATGCTTTTATATAATTGATTTCAACTGAATTCAATGTCAATAGTGGTTCAAAATGTGCATATTCAGCCAGGACAGTAGAGGGCAGCACTGTCTTTAAGAAGACAATCTAATGTTAACCCTTGGCACACGAATAATTTTGTTTTTTAAGTGTACTTTAATAGTATAGATCTATAAAAACAGAAATAATTATCAATTAATTGCAATTTCTAATCGTTTGTGTCAGTATCGGGATTAATCGAGATTAATCGAATCGTGACGTGTGTATCGTGATTCGAATCGAATCGCCAGATTCATGGCAATTCACACCCCTAGTACTTTACTTGTGTACAGTAGTGTGTAATTATACTGTAATATCTTTAGATATCTAAAGCAGTGGTTCTCAACCTTTTTCAGTCACAACCCACAAAACAACAACTGTGGGCATTGGCCACCCCCAAACACAAAATGGCTACCTGCAAAGTGATAAAGTAATCTTTAGTCTAATGTTTGATTTTATTTTGAAGGCGTGTAGATAAATTAATCTGCAGACCAGGAAATAGAAATGCGTATTTAACATGTGGCGGTAATGCAGTGAATACAGGTTAGTGCTTCCTCACCACTGAACCAATGTCAGCTGACGCGTGGACGTGTGAAACTAGCAGTGCTGGAAGCAATTTCATGGTGCAAATTGGCTGGTTGCCTCAAATCGGGGGTTTACATTGACTAAACATGTAAACCTGATGCCTCGAGGCAGAAATTTTGTTCAGTCTGAACGTACTATAGAACGTTCAGACTGAACAAAATTCACTGTAAAAAAAATCATACGTTCAATGAGTTAAATTAACTTAAATCTTTGTGTTGATTTAACTTAACAATGTGAGTCAAAGTTTTTAAACTTAAGAATTTTAAGTTATGAGAGGGAGAGAGATAAAAAAGGAGAGAGAGAGTGAGAGAGAGAGAGAGAGAGAGAAGAAGAAAGAGAATGAGAGAGGAGAGAGAAAAATGAGAAATAGAAGAAAGGAGAAAGGGAGAGAGAGAAGAAAAAAGGAGAGAGTGACAGAGAGAAGAAGAAAAAGAGTGAGAGAGGAGAGAGGGGAGAAAGAAGAAAAAAGAAGAGAGAGAGTGAGAGAAGAGAGAGAGAAGAGGAGAGAGGGAAAAAAGGAGAAATAGAAGAAAGGAGAGGGAGAGAGAGAGGAAAAAGAAGAGTGAGAGAGAGAAGAGAGAAGAAGAACGAAGAGAGAGAGTGAGAGAGAGGAGAGAGAGAGAAGAAGAAAGAAAAGAGTGCGAGAGAGGAGAAAGAGGAAGAAAGAAGAGTGAGAAAGAGACAAAAAAGGAGGGAGGGGAAAAAAGGAGAGAGAAAAAAGTGAGAGGAGAAAGAGAGAAGAAAGGAGAGAGCGACCTTGTGGGAGAGGAGAGAGAAGAAAGGGGTGAGAGAGAAAGAGAGAATTTCAGACAACTCACACACATGAGTTCAATCGACATAAAACTTTAAGGCAGAAATTGTACTTGCATTTTTAAGTTGAACTGCCTTATGTTTTTTTACAGTGTAAAAGCCATTTTACATACAGTATATTAGTTTGAGATTTACAGTGAACAAAATATAAATTACTGATCTACTACACTACAGTTCAAAAGCTTGGGGTCAGTCAGACAATTTAGTGTTTTCTATGAATGGAATAGCCTTCACTTCTAAGAACAAGAACAGACTGTCAAGTTTTACATGAAAGTTCTCTTTTTCTGGCCATTTTGTGATGCACCAGATACTCGGCCTGCTCAAAGGAAAGACGAGCACAGCTGTTTTGTTTTTCAGTCGGGCCAATGTGATTGTACAAGGGTTTTCTAATCATCCATTAGCCTTTTGACACAATGAGCAAACACAGTGGACCATTAGAACACTAAAGTGATAGTTATCGGAAATGGGCCTTCATGCCTAGGTAGATATTGAACCAAAAAAACAGACATCCGTCAAGCAGTGTTATACCTTGCTGGCTGCTTTGACACTGTGCACTTTTGGGGTTTGTTCCTGTGGACTTGTCCTGTGCAGCTCCAGTCTCCCGTCACTTCTGTCCTGACAAACACACCACAGCAGCACATAAGCATCACAAACAATACATTTACCTGCCTGGAACTCCAACAAGAGCATTGTGTTGTGGGTCTTCAACAAGCCTCCACAGGCTTTGTTCTGCTGTCATACCACCCTCTGGCTACCAGCACCCAGCCACCACTCACTCACTGCTGCTGCTGCCATAGAGAAGTACATACAGAGTGGAAAACAGGACCATGGCTTTAGACGAGTAATGATGGGTTCACTTCACACACAAACAGTCCAAACGAGCTGACTGGGAGGACACAGCGAAATACCTGGAAACTGTTCACAGTCAGGCCAGTGCTGGGTCTGTTTTCACATACAACTTTGAAGAAGTGATAAGGACTGCAACTAGGGCTGGGAGATAGTGACAAAATGAATATGTTCATATTTTTTGGCAAATCTCGATAACCATATCAGACAATATACTGTTAGTGATTATGTGTATGGCTGGGCGATATGGCAAAAAATTACCATCATAATTTTCTTGGAGCCAAATTACGATTTTGATTTCATCACGATACTTGTTTATTTTCATATAGTCTTTGAGGGAAACACAGGTCACTATCAGTAGCTAAATCCAGCTGTCTAAATCTGACCAGTGTTGCCAGATTTTCACAGAAAATCAAGCAAACTCAGCCCTTCAATAAAAAGTTAATAAAAGAATCGATTAAACAGAACATTGTGTGTTGGCAAACAAGTATTTTGCCATATCATGTGTTTTTGTTACTCTGATAGCGACTTTTAGACATGAAAACATGCTAAAAATCTATGCTTTAGTCTTATAAATGTATATATTTTCATAAATCAAACCTGAAAAATTGATACAATTCATTCCTTTTGTGAACTAAAAGTGTACTCCAACGGAGACTTCAAAAAAAGAAGCTCAAAGTTGCTATAAAAACTTGAATTTGGCAACACTGAGAATAAGTGTAACAGGTTAAAAAAACAGTCTACATTTAAACAGACAGATGCATAAAATATAAAAAGTAAAACGATATGACGATTTAACCAAAAAAGCAGATTGTCACAGAGAAGAGCTCACGATTCGATTTTATCACAATATTGCCCAGCCCCAATTATGTGTCTTCAAATGTGTTACTACAACAGAAAAAACATGTCAATAATTATAAAATTGGTAGAATGGCTTACACCTCCTGTACACAGACTGCGAGGTGAGTTCAGTCTGAGACGTGTCCGAGTTTCTTGCGACACTAGATTCACGTGGATTCCAGCGAGAATGCTCGTATTATGACTTGAAAGACCGCCGAGACCTCTGACACAAACAGACTCTCTATGGATTCTTTCCGCAAACTCGCGCAACTCTCAGACGTGCACTCGCGCTGCTCTGAGGTTTGTGTACGATGGCGCATTGGTTTTAAGCACTTTCTAAGTCTTGCAAGAGTCGTGCGAGTCTTATGTAGAAACAAGATATTTTGTGCTTGTTTCATTAGCATTTTAGTTCAAACCAATAATAATCTACTCAAAACATATATTTTCTTGTTATCAAGCTTAAGATAGTTATGTAATATGAATTTATTTCCTATTATACCCTCATTTTCCAGTTTTGTGAAGCACTTTGAATGTACCCAATAGGGCTGGGTGAGAGCCTTCCGATACAATACACATCCTGATACATTACATATCCTGATGCATGTATATCTACAATTCCCTCATTGCAAAACATAAAGATATATTTTACTGACTAAAATGAGAAAATGTAGAAAAAAATATAGAAAAGTATTGTATATTACTTGTAAAATGTTTTCAACATGTTTTTGAAATCAATATTAAGAATGTAATGTAGAATGACAAAATGCAGAAACATTCTATTTTCCACATTGTTTTTTTATGTTTAATACAAGTGCCTCATGGATAAGTCAATTTCAGCCTCCGAGTATTGCCAACAAGTTCGTCACGATATACCCCGATATCGATACATCGACAGCCCTAGTACCTAATGTACAAATTCTGATATAAATATATAGAAAGTACACAGCATCAAGATTACATTTTTATTGTAAATTAGCTCTTTTGTAACATGTTTTTACCACACCACCATAAACTTGATATTTAAAGCTGGGCTAACAAACGTTTTAGTTGTAAATTTGTAAGCTTTGTGTTTCCACTGAAAAGTATAAAATGAGAAAAATGAGACAACTGCGTACTGTCTGAATTGAATAATAAAGAATTTTTGTTCTAATCAAGAGCTGAATGCTGCTCTCTGATTGGCTGTGCTTGGGTGGTCCTCTCCAGTTTCACTTTGTTGTTTGTAAACAGAAGTTTATAGGTCAGAATTGCAAAGAAAATGAATACGTCAGTATTAACCATGTGTCGAAGGGGTTAGGAGAGGAAGTTAAAACCTACATTGCAGTGTGAAAGTCAACTCCCTCATCTTTAATTTTTGCATTCACAATATTTTCAAAAATTCTACATATTGCTTTGCTATAGCTGCGACTAATCATTATTTTAGTTCTTGATTACTAGTTTCTGTTCATTTTTTCTAACAATTAATCAAATAGTTGTTGTTGTATGTCACAAACGACCAGTCAATGTGGAATTTTATGAAATTTGGGTTACGCTACTGCAAAATAATGCTTAGTTATGTTACACGTTCTTCAATTTATATACATATTATTTTGGTTTGGGTTAGATTTAAAAAAAGACATGCTTACATATGTCTAGTGTCGTGTTTGAAGTCATTCTTATTTGTCTGATTCCTAAAACCTCTTTTCTCAGCACTTGACAGACTTTGGAGTCTGTGTACAGTAAGTTAATAATTATTTGAGTTGACTATTATTGGAATGATCGGTTCACTTGTTGCAGCCCTTGTGCATTTTGTTCAAACAAATCTGTAATACAAAAATCACTCAAATCAATAAATAGTATGATATCCAGGGAGACAAGCAGGTGGTTCTGGTCAGAAAAGCTGCTGCTTTAACGTGACATGTCCTATTGTAATAAAAGCATCCATTGAGAGAAATAGTATATCCCCTGATAGTATAAATCAACTCTTAAACAATACACAACTGTCTTTTCAAAGATATGAAGTTGATAGAAATCTCACATTGAGCAACAGTGAAATATTCCATCAGATATTGTCAGGTCATGTTCACAGAAAAGTCTTTGTGTGGGTAACGTACGCCAAAAGATTTATTATGTGACCACTGCCAATGATTAGGCTGGGGAATACTTCATCAAGCAGAGATGTGTTTTCCGACTATAAAAAACTAAAGTTAGTAGGCAGAAGTTAGCATTGTCTACGGCAGGGCTATTGTTTCGAGTAACCCCTAAACTTTGTTTTCAAACTCCAAGGACCCCCAAACTTAGGTGCTATGCAAAAGATTTTTACTATAACCTAGTGATCTAGTGTCAGTTGTAGGGATGCACCGATCTGATACTGGGATCAGATAAAGGTGCTAATCCAGGGCATTTTAATAGATCAAGTACCGAATCTATGATATCAATTCAGCCGATACCATTGTTGTGCCTTTAAGGGGACATAATGAGACAAATTTACTGGCTGGTGTTGATCAAGAACCTCTAATAAAATTCTCATTGACATTCTGTTCATATCAAGTTTTTTACTCAATGTACTTAATGTATCGATATTGGGATATATTGTAACAAAATCATTGGCAATACGCCTATCGATACGCCTCGAGAAACGTATCGGCATACTTAAACTCATCTCATTTACACTTAGAAACCTGGACTGCAGCTTTAAGGCTGAAACTGTTGAGCTGAACAATGACTTATTTGTAAGATACTTGTATCGAACTAACATAAAGAGCAGTTTGAAAATACAATCCACTGCATTTTGTTAGTCTACATAATCCAATTTATATTTTTGACACTGATTTACTCAAAACACGTTTTTACAGCTAAGATCCAATACTTTTAGTTTTTTTCTACATTGTGAATAAATATCAATAAATTATTAAATATCAATGTACTGTATTTTTTTCTGGATGATAAATTTTTTTTTATGATTTTTTTCATTAAAATATCTTGGTAAGTGACATATTGAGATTATATCAGGATAGGAATGGTATTGTGACCTCTGTATCGGGATACGTATCGTATTGGAAGGCTCTTGGCAATACCCAACCCTACTATATGTCAATGGTTCCCAAAGTGGGGGTCACAAGATGACTTCAGAGAGTAATTATATAACTATTTTTAATGTGTTTTTATAACTTTAGCATCAGGATTGACTGGATTTTGGTCATATAAAGCATTAAACAACAAAAATATTTGTATTTTAGCCCAACTTCAATGATTTTTCAACTTGAAATTTCTAAAAACATCTATATTATTTTGCTGTGGGGGTCGCGAGTTGGTTACGTCGTTATTTTTGTGGGTAAATAAAGTATTTCTGTTTATTCACTAGTATCCGTTGGTATCAAATATTGGCAGATCCTTAAAGAATCGGTATCAGAAGTGAAAAAGCTGGATCGATGCATCAATTGATATAAATAATTTCGTCTTTTAATGACACTGAAATTCAAAATGCTCCAAAACATTCTAAGAGATGTATGCTGACCTACAAAACATACATTTTAATTGAAATACAATCCAATTTGACCGTTTTTTTCAATTTGAAATCAATCCAACTTAGTATGTCCTGATAAATACTGACGACGTAGCACCAGGGGTCCCTGTACCACAGATTGGGAAACACTTGGCTAGGAGGCCATATCAGACCCTTTAAATGGCTGAATCCAGCTGGCAAAACTCCTTCCAAACAAAACAAATGAGATCCATTGTTTGCAGAAAAAGAACAGAATACATCAGTAGTTAACTGAAACAGATCTAGTGTTGTGGATTTTTTGTGTGTTTCTGCGCCGTGTGTGCTGGTTTATGATCGTTGGTGCATGAGTGAACTACAGGACCCAGCCGAGTGATTGGAGGCGATCTCTATTTAATCTGGATTACAATACTGTACAGTAAACAAAGTCAGCATGTTGTCTCAAACCGTTCCTAACACAGGAGTCAGCAAAATGGAAGAGGACGCTACGACACACGAAGAAGAAACGTGGGCGGACCGTGAAGGCGTAGTGACTGGATGCCAGGTATGTAGAATAAACAGCAACAGAGACCATTTTGTGTAATGAAAAACGGTTACACGTGGTCCTCTAAAAGTTCTGGCCATCGAAAAATTAAGTTAAATAGTCCTGCCTGGTGTTACCTCCAATAATATATTCATAAATCGAAATCATTCATAATATTGATGTGTTTCAATACGTGACTCTTGAGAAAAACATCATACGTATGTTATGGTCATCATGTTTTTTAAAGCATGATGCAGCTTGGAAACCCCTGGCAGGCGTAGACGATCACCTGTTCTACACGCCACAGATTTATAGTTGTATGCCCCACTGTGGAATATTACAGACAAAGATATTCACAGAAGCACCAAATACCACAACACCCAACCCAAAGTCCAATAAAAGTTGCAGAGAAAATATAAGCCACTCCTCGACTACATTGTGAAGAAGAATGGTAGAATTGTGACTGGAACAATAGTGTATCAGGAGCAGATCAAATGTGTTTCGCTGTTCTAGAGAAATAAAACCAAAGTGAATGGTGGGAACAGAACAGGGACGTTTCTGAGGCAGGATATGATATGTTTAGACTGGTCAGATGGAAAAGGGTAAGTGAGGAGAAGGCTATAGGCAAAAGACAGACTTTTGAAATTCCAACAAGTGACACAAACCTAGTCTGATCCAAAATGTCTTACAGAAATTTAATCAAGTGCATTGACTTCTGGTTAAAAATGCAGGACTGGATAAGACCAGAGTTTTTATTGTAAAATTTAACTCTAACAAAGCACTTTGCCAGTACTTATGTCAAATACTGCTAAGTGCTCAGCCAGCTCTTTCTAAGTGTCCCAGGTGATATTGATTTTAAGGATCTGCTAATACCTGATATTGACAGACACCAGAGCATGGACTGAAAATACCTTTTTAACAATCCAGGTAACTCATTAGAAAAGAGATTAAAATGGGCACAGTATTAGGTAACAGTTAACTA
This sequence comes from Mugilogobius chulae, assembly GCA_038363315.1. Lineage (NCBI taxonomy): Eukaryota > Metazoa > Chordata > Actinopteri > Gobiiformes > Gobiidae > Mugilogobius > Mugilogobius chulae. The sequence goes on from CM076396.1 coordinate 53,190,978, forward strand.
TAATGGAAATAATTTTATATGTGATGTTCTATGTCAACATCAACTAGCAAATATTAAATAATCCACTTAAGCCCTATTAAAGACACAACCAGGATATCGGCTGAACCGATATCATGGGGCCAATACCCAACGCAGCAAAATGTCATGGTTTGGTGTCGATATCTGATCCCAGGAATGCAGAGGTCTCCAACTTTTGCAAAAAAAATAATATATAATAAATAAATAATAAATTAAAAATAACTGGAGGTGGTGAGCTAATAGTTTGCAATCCCAAGTAATTGAAGTTAAATGGGACACAGTTAGATGCCTATCTGAAACCTTAGCCATTGTTTATTTAGAAGTGAACACAATTAGGCATCTAAAGATAGACTTACAATTGATTATTAATATATTTGAGTAATAAAGTATAACATGCAGGATCCACAACCTTTACAGGAGCTATTCACAAGGTGGTGGAGAGCTATGGAGGCTGCAGAGCTACAGATTGTTGGAGACAACGGCAGAACTGGATCAGAGTCTCATGTCAACACACAGACACAGTTCTCGTGTCTTGTCTCTAGTGCCTGGGCTTCTTATCTCATCTGTGATCCTTTTCAGTCTTTTGGTCCTTATAATTGTCCTGCTTTGTGAAAGGCTACACAACAAAGGCATAATAACTAAAGTTACTTGCATTTACCAGAGTACATTTTCTGAGAAATTGTACTTTTAGGCTACTTTTCTTTTTTTTTTAGATTAGGTTTCAAGCAGCTTGGAAGTTTTGATTCCTCTCCTCATTATGAAATTTAGGCCTAAATAACAAGTAATGTATGCTGACAAAATTAAATTTGTGGAAATTTTCTCTACCACTTTTTATTTATTTATTTTTTCATTTTGGAGAGTATTTTTGAAAAACATTCTTCCATTTAGATCAACTTGAAAAAAATTAAAACAAACTAATAAACTTACTCCAGGAGTAACATAATTTACCCAATTAAGATCACTACTTTCTCTTTTTACCTGAGTACTACATTATTTAGACCAGGAACATAACTTTACCCTCGGTTAGTTGAGTCATTTCTTAGACCACTATTTTGTGCTTTTACTTGAACATTATCATTTAAAAGTAACTTTACTCTTAGTTGAGTCATTTCTTAGACCAGTTTTTTGTACTTCTCCTTGAGTATTACCGTTTAAAAGTAACTTTATTCTTACTTGAGTAATTTCTTAGCCCTCTATTTTATGCTTTTACTTGATAAATATTATTTAAAGGTAATTTTACTCTTACTTGAATAGCTTACACATTCTGGCTACCTCTGCTAATAACAGTTAGCTTACAGTTTTATCGTTCATGCTTTGAACGATAAAAGTTCTAAAACTAGGCATGTAAACATGAAAATTCAACTTTTAACAAATACAATTAAGGACATTTGAAGTTTTAACTGGGCAAAGTGGTTTGTGGCTCGAGGACACCGCTAACTTTAGCGTGACTTTGAATAAATGGAGCCCTTACCTTAACCGACCAGCTGTGACCGTGCGCCTGTGGAAGGAGCAGAACCAGGCAGTAGACGGGGAGAGCTAAGCCTCCGTGGCCGAACATGGTTCATTCATGTCAGGGAGCGCCAGCTGTGGCCGTGCCCGCCTCAGAGCTCACACTCCGCGGCTCTTCTTCCTCCGCCTCTCCGCTTCTCCGCCTCAGCGCCGGGGCCTTTGATGAAGCCACGCCCCCTGCCCCGCGGCCCTTTGATGTGACCACGCCCCCTTCCTTTCCCAGTCCCGCGCTCGACTCTGAGTGGGAGCCTGTTAATAAATTAGTCTTAAAAAATTAGAAAAACTAAATTATATTTGAAGGAAAAAAATAAATAAAAAGATTACCAAAGTGCTGCCAAATATAACTGGTCTATGAAGCAGATCTGTGCTTGCATGTCTTCTTACTCTTCTCCTCCAAACACATTTCAGTCTGCCTTGAGGATAAAATTAAAACAACAAAAATACTGACTTAAGCATCCTTAACCGACTGCAACATACAAGCAATAGATTAATTTTCTCTTGCTTTGTAGAGCATTGATTAGGCTATCATAAGCTATTTTACTTTAGTAGTGATCAGGGAGGGAAAATAAAATAAAATAAAGTGTAGGCCTATGCAAAATCCCATTCATAGTGATAAGATGAAATGCAGTGAACCTTAACTTACTATCAGTCAGAGCCCTAAAGAGCGTTAGCCTACTGCTGTAGCGCCATGTTGTGGTTTTGGGTCCAACTGCATGTTGGGGAGTTCAAAGCCTTAGGGGGCACTTTTATATTCTTTTTAGGAAAACTTCAGGATAAAAATAAAAATAACATAAAAATCTAAAAGAAAGTGAACGCAATATCAAACACAAGATAACAACACACACTATAATAAAATAATGTAAAACAACAAAATAATGTAATAAAAATACAAAATTAAAAGACAAAATTTTTAATAAAAAATGTCCTTTTTTTCTTGATTATTAATACTATAATTAACTGCAATAAGTCTTGATAGAATGTAAAATTTGTATTAATTCACCTCACCTTTTTTTTTTTTTTTTTACTATATTTTAAATCTACAATGTGTAACTTTCTGGTGAATAGTCAACTCCATAATAAAATAGAGTTAAAAACCATACTTTGGAACATTTCATATATTTATCCATGTGTGTTATGCATAATACGAAATAATACTTTTTTTTTCTCCTTCTCATTCTTCTTCTATCCTTTTCAGCAGACAACAGTTGAGTTTTAAACCAATGTTCTTGACAATATTTGCATTACAGGCCCACATACTGCTAAATGCGTACATACGAGCATATGGGACCTAATGGCTTTAATTAAGTTGGGGTCCCTTTTGAGGGCCTCAGTTTCCCACAATGCAGTGTTTCCCTGTGACCGCCATATTGCCTTGGTCCAAACGCGCCGCTGGATCTGCTCGTATCCACAACTGAAAATGTAAGTGCACAGACGGATCTTTTGACTAAACTAACACGTGTATTATGTTGAAGATGTGTTTGTAAAATTGTTGTTGAAGTGTGAGCTTATTGTGTGTGTTTGTATTGTAGCTTGTAGCCCGGGGAAAGCTCACACAGCTGTAGAGACTCTGCTGCTGCTGCGGTGCTAGCTTTGCTCTGTTGTTGTTTTTCCCTCTGTCACAACGACGAACTGCTGCCACGGTTTACCCCCCAAAATGTCCCATTTTGAGCATTTTACCGTCAGCTCCCATTACATTACGTGACCCCCCACATCATAAGACGCTGACCCAATGACTCTAGTAACGATTGGAGGTTTTTAGCGCCCACTGTCTTGTCGTTTTTCGGGCTCACCTGGACGATCTGGGGGAGCAGCTAGCTTTGGAAGCTAGCGAGTTAGCATTAGCTGTAAAACATTTACCTGCTTTCTGTTGTACACTATTTTAAAAACATTTAATTTGTGCAGTTATTGAGTTAATGTGGTACAACACTGACTGGTCAAATGTAGAAACATACGAGGAGATGTGGGGCGTGAGAGAAGAAATGGACGATTGCGGGGTAAAACGAGGACAGGTGCAAATTAGCTAATAACTGTGTTTGGTTTTTGTCTTTTGTTGGTTTTACTCTGTTCTTTTTAGTAAAATGTAATGGTGCTGTAATTTTCTCTCTTGTCAACCTTAGTGTTATGTGAGAGAACCATTCGTCAGGCAGAGGACCCACGTTTTGGGCCAGGGTTTTGCAGATTTAGGCCACTGGACTGGCATCCATGCATTTCTACAGAGTCCATCTAGAACAGTTCTTTGAACAGTAAATTACACTTGAAACTAGTAAAATAATTACCATAACTGTCACCTAAATCAGTGTTTGAATAATTGTTTGTATGATTTTACACAAAACACAGAGCTCAAGATCACAGCAGTAGCATAGCGCTGCACAAAACTGTTTTAACCCTTTTACATTTATAGGCTAGGGACTCCTTATCTGTTAGGAAAGGGGCCCACTAACATTCCTCACAATGACATCACGTGAAATTCTCATATGTAGGGTAACTTATATCAAATTTTGACAGCATTACTTTATTATGGTAACTTTTGGCTTAGTTTTTCTCTCCAAAATATCCCATGTTTAGAATTGGTTATCATAAATAAAATGTGTAATGAAAGAATGATTTAATGTTACAAAATATTTAGAGGATAGGACCCAGGGATCCCCAGGGTTCCCTGACTTTAACCAACTGAAAGTTAGAAAACTTGATAGTGTTTGGTAAATATACAAGAGCTCACCGGAAAGTAGCATCCAGCACCCTCCTTTTGACCTTCTTCTTATTGTTACTTTATGTTATAGAAGAAATCATTGTAATGGGACTTTGGGTATAAGTTCCTGTGATAAGAAAAGTTACAGTTTTATGTTTTTGCTAAAATTTGAATCTTTCTTCTAGAAATTGAGCAGGACCCTTGTATTGCACCTGCGAACCTTTGTTGATCCATGTTTGTTTCTTTCTTTTGCTCAACACAAATAGTTTTCTACAAAAAACATAAAAAACCCAAACAAACCAGCTCTAGTGTTTTTGTCTGTGTGTGTTTTACAGAGTGGCAGAGATGACCCAGACAGTACAGACCAACGGGGTCCAGCCCTCAGTAAAACCTGGGAGCTGAGCCTCTATGAGCTGCAGAGAACTCCTCAGGTAAAAACTACAGTTTGCTCATTTATTTTTTATTTTTTTGGTTCTCTGGTTTTCAGAGATTTCAGAGACCTTGAGCATGTGTTCAGGCTAAAGCCCAAAACATTTTCTCTTGTTTTTTTTTGTTTTTTTTTATCTTTATGGCTCACATAGCTAAGTCTACAACATGAAACATATTCAAATGTAGTGCTGGGCAATTACTTGAAAGATCGAGAAATTGCAATCCAGTCATGTCAGATTGTCAATTACTTAGGTGTTCTTTTTGAATTTCACTTCTGTCAAAAAAAACATGTGTTTTGTAGCTAGAGCAGGGCGATAAAAATATTGTTTCATAACAATAATTTTATGTCTCATGCTTAATGCAGCATTTTTATCAATTGCCCTGCCCTATTTGGAAGCCAGACTTGAAGGAAGGAATGTGATTATTTTGTGTGTTAAATGGCTTTTGAGTTAATGTTCCAGAAATAACTACTTTTGATGTTGTTTTTGAAACGCTTAGGAAAATTTAATCAAAAAGCATTCAGTCTATATGAGAGAATATTTAGATTAAATTTGTTTCAAAAATTCCCCAGCCTACTAAATGTTTGGAAAGTTTTGATATATGATTGACTTGACAAGACATTTTTGTATTTTTCTAAATGTTGATATTAAAAATAAAATAGAATTTGTGACATTTTGGCGTAATGGAGAAATGTAACTAAATGGTCACTACTTACTTGTTAAAAGTATACATGTAATGAAAAAAAGACAACAAAACAGACAAATTTAAGACCATTTTTAAAACCCAAATGAGATAAAGTAGTATGCTGGCTTAATTTGCTAAAGGTTGTGTTTTATACTTGGATATGTACCTTCTGATACAATACAATACTACTGTAATTTCAAAAATAATGTCATTCTAACAAATCTTGACAAAGCAAAAAATTTAGATTTTCTTGCAAAATTGATGTGTTTTTTTTTTTTCCTTTGACACAATGAGGTTTTGATAAAACTCCAGATCTTTCATAAACTGTTCAGCAGGTCACAATTTCTCCAGTTTGGGATGTTTTTTGTATTGATACTTGTTCAAATGAGAATCTAAATGTGATACTAGTTTTAGTATAGGTTAATATCTGATTTTCTGTACTTTTGACAGCCCTACTGTGGCAATCTAAGTCTATAAAAACTAATCTTCAGCTAGCAGTTGCAATGCTAGCTTCATTAAAAACATCACAAAAAAAACTAAAAATTTAGCATATTATGCATTACCCAAGAAAATCTCAAATCATGCATGTGGTGTGTGTGGTTTCAGGAGGCCATCACAGACGGGCTGGAGATCGCTGTGTCTCCGCGCTCCCTCCACAGTGAGCTCATGTGTCCCATCTGTCTGGACATGCTCAAAAACACCATGACCACCAAAGAATGTCTGCACCGCTTCTGCGCCGACTGCATCATCACAGCTCTCCGATCCGGGTCAGTCACAGGGGAAAGGCCTGCTGATGGTCACATATAATAACAGATGATTATTTCAGATTCTAAAAATGAACACAAAGATGTGGTGTGAACTGCATGAATTTGGTTGTGTGTGATCAAAGTCGTTTAACATCGAAAGAAATCTCAAAATTGTTTAGCCAAAGTGAGAAGTGAGACAGGAAAAGATCATCTCAGAACTGTCGTTCAATCCAAGCTGAGCTGTGATTGTTATTCAAATGACCTGTTTTTAGAATGTCAGTCACAGAGTGATAAATCCTGTCAATGCTTCTACAGTTGATCTTAGTCAACATCCTGTAATGCACTGTGCTGCTTAAGCTCAGCAGGAACAGGATCTTAGTTCCTAAGTCATTAGTCTTTTAATCAGTGTGTAATTGTCTTTAGTCTTGATTTCAGAATTTATTATTCATTGCTTGCGAACAACCCAGAATGTGCAGTGTGCAACCAACTTAAAGCTAGAGTACCTACATTTTTTAGTTGCAAATTTTAAAATGGCATCTTGTTCACCAAAAAGTCCACTGTAGATACATAAACACAGCACACTTTGTGAAAATCTCCGACAGCAGTGTACTGCTTATATCAGGGGTGTCGAACTCAAATAGTGCTGAGGCTGAATTGATCAAAGTCAGATTTGGTTCAGGCCCACAGTTTAATATATGTCATTACATTACATGCAAACAATGTGCCCTAAACTTATTAGTTTAACAGTCAATACAGTGCAATTGGCTGCCTTCCAGTGCATTTTAGAGGTTTTATAGTCACATCACATCTCAACAATATAAGGCGGGCACACCGGGCAGAGAGGGAGGTTACAGTGGATTGTGAGACTTGTAGTTCACCTATGCTTTTATCAGCGGGCCACTATTCAAAAATAACAATCAGAAATCATCCGCATAAAATCATCTCGAGGGCCACAAGTTTGCCTAAATCGAATAATAAAGTATTTTATTGTTCACAGCTAGCCAAAATAGTGCTCTGATGTGCTGGGCTTGGATGGTTTTACTTTACTGTCTGTAAAAATATGTTCATAAGCCACAATTCTTGCAAAAAAAAAAAAATAATAATGATAATTAAAGTGGATATTAACTGCGTGGTAAAGGTAGTAGTTGGACAAGTTTCAATGCTTCCTGTTTCAGCATGAAAATGAGGTACTTCAGCTTTAAAGTATGAGTAACCGTTACAGATAATCAGACAAGTACATAGTAGGAGTTCAATGTTTTTAAATGACTCTTGGGGTTGAACTGCTCTACCAGACTTTATTAAATGCAGACAGAACACAGCAATCTTCTTTTGACTGTGAGCTGCATTTAGAGTATTTTTCTGCTGGGAAAACGAGTTACAGCTACTTTAATATAATAAAATCATATAGAGGGAACTGTATTCTCCTGTGATGGTGCCACTTTTGTATAAAAAACCAATAACTTTTTGTTTGTGTTCATTTTGTTGTTGCAGAAACAAAGAGTGTCCGACCTGTCGTAAAAAGCTGGTGTCGAAGCGGTCGCTGCGTCCAGACCCAAATTTCGACGCCCTTATCAGTGAGTGGTTCTGAAGCACTCGGTGGAAAGTAAAAGGATAAATACTGTAAAGAGAAGCAACCCCCCTATCAGAGCGTGACATCTGACTACTGATGAGAACTCAAAGTCTTTATTGTTCTGTTCAGACAGTACTCATGGTCTCGTTTTGTTCAACGTGCTGCATTTATCATATGCTTTTAGTGGAAGCACACAATTCACAACTAAAAAAGTTAGTTACTCCACTTTAAATACTTTCTTAAAGGCTTTTCACACCAACACAACTCCCAGTCGTTGTCGGTAGGGAGGAGCGACGCACCGTCTGTTTTAGTCTCTTTGAGGCGCATCGATGTAAAAAATCCTTCGACAAACACGATCCAAGCAGCCAACAGTCGGCGAACAAATGCCGAGTGAGCATGCGCGTGACGTAACGCTTGACGAAAAGACAAAACAGAAGTTGTGCGCGAGTAGTTGTCAAACTCTGTGGCGAACAGATTTTTGTCTTACCTCACGGATTAGGCTAAACTTCTATTTCCGCTACAGTCCAGCCTTCGTACTACAGCTGTACTCCTCCATCTTTGTTTCCTCGACCAAGTAGTAGCCTTTCTTCTCCGTACTTACGTCCCGTTGAACCCGGCAATAACAACAATCATGCTCAGGTAAATACTGTTTTCCATAAGCGTCATTTTCGTTTTCCGCACCATTTCTTGCACACTGATTGCTAGCCACGGCCAATCAAACAGCCGCATATGCGGCAACTACCGACCGCTGACGATGCTGACTTACAAGCAAGTCTTCAAAACCTCGCCTCCACGACGTGCTCCGCGCTCCTCTGACCCCCGACAGTGCCATTCACACCAAACACACGTGAGCCGCCTGTCGGCAGAAGTTGCCAAACCGGTTCAGACGGCGACCCTCGCTTGGTGTGAAAGACCCTTAAAACTGGAACCTGCTTTTTTTTCTTTTCACAAATTGGAAAATGTGTTGTTTTTTTTGCACCAAAAAGTAGATTGTAAACTCAGCACTTAGTGACAAAAACATTCTGCTGTCTATCTGAATCGAGTCACTAGTCTTTATCAAGAGTCAAAAAAGCTCGCTCTGATTGGCTCTGCTTATGTGGTCCACTTCAGTTTCACTTTGCTGTCAGTAAAAAGATGTTCCTAAGCCATTTTTGCAGCCTGAAATGAATGCTTGAGGATAATAACCATGTGCCAAGAGCTAGGAAATGATCAAACTACGTTTGGTTTTGCAGTGTGAAATCAGGTCCCACAGTTTTATGTAGAATTGTTTGTGACATCGTAGCTTTTACTCAAGTACAATTTTCCTCCAGTATTTGATTTTTGGCTTGAATACCAAAATTGGCAGATTCATCCACCACTGGCTTAGATGTTCTGTATTAAATGCGTTTGTGTGGTGTGTTCTAGGTAAGATCTATCCCAGCCGTGACGAGTACGAGGCGCACCAGGAGAGGGTTCTGGCCCGCATCAGCAAACACAACAACCAGCAGGCCCTGTCCCACAGCATAGAGGAGGGGCTCAAGATACAGGCCATGACCAGGTACTCACACATCACTGCATCCTGTACGTTCATTATTTCTAAAGTTATTAACTCAAACCATGCTGGTGTTTGTCAGACTTCAGCGTGGGAAGAGACACGCGGTAGAGAACGGCAGCGGCGCAGAGGACAACGGAGACTCTTCTCATTGTAGCAACGCATCCGTCCACAGCAACCAGGTCAGTACCCTCAGTAGGGATGGGTACCGCACCTGTGCTCAGGCTTAGCAGGCCACTGGATCAGTAAGCTCCAGCTTTATCAGTGCTTCTGACAGTACTGAGGGAGCGCACCCTTTTGGCTCCGCTTTGATCATGTGCCAGGTGTTTATTTTGCATCTCTTCACCTTTGTTTGTGTGGGGCTCCCCCATCTGGCTCTTGAGTGCGTTGTGCCTCACAAACACAATCTTTTACAATACCCATCCTTAATACTCAGGGCTGTAACCCCTGGCTCACACTAACTCTGTACCGGACTGCGGACCGGACTCCGGAGGCTTTCAATTCTTGAAAAGTAATGAGAGTGGCTCACACCGCCATGCGTCTGGTCCGGAGATCCGCGTGGATGTGCTCCGTACGTCCGGATCGGTTCCGTTGGAAGGAATTTTTTCCAGACAGCAAGAGCCATCCGCAGCCCTTTTTGGTAAAGTTTCAAAATAATATCATTACGTTTCTACTACTACAACAAATACGTCAAAATGCTCGACATAAGAGCGACTATTAAACACACAGGATGTAAATAAACGTCCTGTACTTACTCACTGTGCGGAGAAAAATCCATCAGAAAATGAAGAGACGTGAAATAAGCCCAAAACAAGGCGCAAATGTTCTTTGTTTACATGTACATGGGCCAGAGATCACGTAAACTCCCTGAAACTCCCAAGTTGAGCGTGAATCCCCGTGAACTCGTGGTCTCGCGAGGCCAGCAGAGTCTGTACATACGCATGCATATTCTGGAGACAATGTGAGTGACGACCGGACCCAGGCGGATCTGGATCTGGAGGCAGTGTGAGCCCGGGGTAAATGTGCCAATAAAAACTTATGTAAAATCTGTCCTTAGCGTGAACACTTACAACTCAAATCATATAGTGTATCTCGTTTTTGATCGCCACCACCTCCATCTCACTTTATTCTCTCTCCCCGACTTCAAAGTGTTGTGGCTTCTACTGTATACTCACCACCTCTGAGACCCAGCTGCTCCAAGCCAAAGACTTGCACCTGACTGTGCAAACTGGCTTCTATATGAGTGACAGCTGTGGAAAAAAGGGTCACCCAAATGTGATACTCATGTGCAGAAAATAAAAAAGTTAGGCACACAAGTGCAAAGAAAACCAAATGCTTAGTGTGACGCTCAGGCAGGGCGGAGTGGGGACCTGAAATCTACAGGGAGAATTTGCAAAGCAGTGGCCCATTAAAAGACTGGCAGCCTCTTTTTACCGTGTTTTTCAATGATGCATTGGAGACTATTTTACAGTTCAGAGTCGTGCATGCATAAGGTTGGGGCATGGCCATGAGAACACATTTTGGCTAAGGGGTGCTGAGATATGAAGGCGGGTCTGGGGGACCTCCCCCAGGAGATTTTGGCCATAATATATGTGATTTCCTACAATCTGGGGTGTTTTGAGCCATCAGATCCTATTTATTTATAGCAGATTCACATGACTATAAAATTAGGCTAATAATAATAATAATAATAATTTCTAAGAAAGTATTACTAAGAAATTAGATAATTTCAACTAGTCTACACATGATGCCCTTAACGGTGCAATGTGTAAGTTTCTGGAATTGAAAAGTCATTTCCACAATTCGGTAGAATTACAAAGTTTTTATTTTGGGACTTTCTGAATGGAGATATACGTATACATTTTATGCCAAAAATCAGCTAAATAAACCGCTTTTCTGTAGAAACAAGCATGTTCGGGCCCTCCTCCAATCCAAATAATGGTCCATTTTGTGGCCATGCAAGCTCTCTCAAAGAAAACACAGATTTGTATTAATTATGTATTGCAACAAAAGTGTCAAAATGATTATATATATATATATATATATATATATAATATATATATATATATATATATATATATATATATTATATATATATATATATATATATATTATATATATATATATATATATATATATATTATATATATATATATATATATATATATATATATATATATATATATATATAAACTTGCATATATTCAAGTTTATTTTGGACCAAAAAGTTGTGCAGTGCACCTTTAAGAAATAGGCCAACTGATTCTTTATGTTCTAAATATTGAACTCCTGCACTCACCACATTGTCACTTTATGAGCCATGTCATAATCACCTGCAACTAAACTAAATTAACCATGTTAATATCATCTTCACTATTTGTACTGACAAAATGCATTATTATTCTGATTTTTTTTATATATATATATAATTATTAATTGTTATTTTATTATATATTATTAATTTTAATCAGCTATTTTACTTTGTATGCTTATTTTTTGCATGCCCTTTTAGTATATATTTACTATATTTTCTTTAATCATGGCAGATTTTTTTTAATTTATTCTTTATTAGTATCATCAGTGTTGCACATCTAAACAAATTCCTAGTTTGAATTTTGTTTAGTTCACTGACAATGGCAATAACACTTTTTCTGATTCTGAAATCTGTGTGGAGCCTCAGTCCTGCTCAGAAATGTCAGTGAGGGGCCTTCAGACTGCAGGTGCCATGTTTACAGATTCTCTAACTGCAGGTTGTGAGACTGCTGCCTCTAGCTCTGGCCTCTGCTGCTTTAACGCTGTCTATGAACTTTTGTGCAGACTCTTCGCGGACTTATGTGTGTCGTGTTGTTTTATTAATCTTTGTGGATCCGCGGTGCGCGCTCCGCCGCCGTAAGTAACGCTATGGGATTTACAAACGTATTGTTGCTTCAGCTGTTTTGTTCATAACTTAGCCAATACAAGGCGGATTTTTATAAAATAAAAACTGTCTAAAAGCGTAGGCTGTGTAGAACATCTTTATGGATTCCAAACTGTTCCTGCAGTCTTTTATCTGCGCTATTTGCTGTAATGACAGGACTGGTCAATTCCTGCACAGGAGTGGATCCTGCTGTGCATATAGATGTGACATGCGAGCGCCTAAAGAGAGAGGGAGAAAGAGGGAGAGAGACAGAAAGAGAGAGAGAGAGAGAGAGAGAGAGAGAGCGTCTTTCTTCTCTCTGCTCCTCTCCGCGCCCCCAAGGAGAGGAACGGCCGCTGTTTGCCGCACATAGGCAGTTGCAGTCTTTAGTTGCACAGAAGAACTCCGGCGGCCGGCCACAGGCTGGCGGCGGCCGACCGGGTAATCTCCCATGTGTCCCTATGGCCACTCCGCCCTTGCGCTCAGGCAATACATAGTATACTGTCTGGAAGCAAATTTAACACTTTAGTAAGATTTATCCTCTAGAGAAGTGGTTTTCAACCTTTTCACATCAAGTACCATCTAAGAAAACATTTGAGTGTAAAACAGGACTATTTCTCATCTAAACAAGGCCTAAACTAGGTGTATTCTAAAGGCTTGTTTGGATTCTCACAGGAGGCAGGTCCCAGTATCAAACGCACAAAGACGAGTGACGACAGCGGCCTGGACATGGACAACGCGGCGGAGAACGGAGGAGCAGACTCGGCCATGGACGGAGGAGCTAGTGAGATAGAGCTGGTGTTCAGGCCACATCCCACACTCATGGAGAAGGACGACTCTCACAACAGGTACGCCACACACTGCTTTAACCAAACAGATATTCTTAGTAGTAGTAGTAATCCTCTGTGTGTGTGTGTGCCTGTTGCAGTGTGGAGTTTGTGCCTCGCTACATAAAGACATCGGGGAACGCCACAGTGGATCACCTGTCCAAGTACCTGGCAGTGCGTCTGGCCCTGGAGGAGCTGAGGAGAAACTCTGAGGCCAGCCCCGTCAACGTGGAGGCAGCGTCAGAGAAACAGTACACCATCTACATCCCCACAGCGGGAACCAGTTCACCGTGAGTACCAACCAATAATAACACACAGGAGTCTGTATAAGAATTCTTTCTTTCTTAGTGTGTTGGGGGAGAATAATTGATGTACTTCTGTTTAGGTTGTGGTAGGGTATTGCTTTATCAAACAGTATTGTATGTATAGTAAATTACATAACACATCAGAGGGCTGCTCAATTATGATGACAATAATTTTAAGCCCTTAAAGTCTCTTTCACACACTGTAATGACGCTCGATTGTATTTTGGCCCAAGAAACAATTATTTCATAGTGTCACGAAAGACATTCATATTGTTCATATTGACAAACAAACAAGCATTTCCTGCAGCCAAAGTCAGAGAACAAGAACAAAACCTAAAGACATGTTAATAATAAAATCAAAACTGCAAACTTGGATAAAAGAAGTCTTATAGTTTCTCTTCAAACCAACTCAGACTCAGCTGATCAGTGTGAGAGCAGCTGCACCACAGAGGAAGAGTCTAAACAACTGTCTGATCAGATATCGACCATAATTGATGCAGAGAGCTGATATGCCCATTAAATATCAGCCAGACAATATGTGGGGCTATCGCTAATTTTGACATAAACGTGCGTTACACAGTTGTTGCATACTTTGTTTTATTAAAATTATCCAGAAATTGTGAGCACCCTTCTCTGTGTTGCCAGACGTACAATAATTTTGATTTTACGGTAATTTCAACCCCTGTAGAAGTATCATCAATAGTGTCTCCTATGAAACTTTATATAAATGTATGATAATCTTGAAACGCCAGATATTTTTTCATTTTGACTAACTTGAGGAGAAAGCTCGCTGTGCATTGCACTTATGTGATTTATTATTTCAACTGATTATACTTCAGGAACGATTTAGCATCGTCTAAAGTGGAGTTTAGCTTGAAACTGGCCTTAAATATGAAATGATATGGATCAAATCGATTTCGATCGAACGACATCGATGATATTATTCTTCATCTATTGACTAACTTGAGGAGACTGTTAAGCTACGCTGTTGCATTGCATCTTAAAGTGTTCACTCATGTCACTATTATTTCACCTGCTCTTCAGACTGGAGTAGAAATAGCATTTAGATTTAAATAGAATTTCAGGAACGATTTAGCATCGTCTAAAGTGGAGTTTAGTCTTGTACAAATCGCTCCACTCAGTCTGGATGGACCTCGATACGAATCACATCGTCGATTTTCAAAGATCGTCGATTTGCCCTATGTGTACGGTAATTTTTAGCAAAATACGATATTTTTGTGGTTCTGGTATGATAATTCAACATATCCCAACTGGCAACATTGACCCTTCTGCAAGAGAACTAGCATTGTGAATTACTGCAGGTCATGACTCAAGAGTAGATCTGAATGTTTGTGTTTGTGACTTTAAAAAGGGCTTAAAAAATCTTAACTTTGTTTGACTAACCAAGAACACATTTGCAAATTGATTGATTGGTAGGACAAAGTGTGAAAAGTGACGTCATATCTCTACAGCAGCGGTGCACAGGTGACTAACAGCCTGCTCTCCTTCAGGTCCTCAACGGCTCCTTCTCCCTGGAGCTGGTCAGCGAAAAATACTGGAAGGTCAACAAGCCCATGGAGCTCTACTTCGCCCCCACAAAGAACACAAGTAGACCCCAGCGACACACTATGACCTGACATTTGGACTGGGCCGGACCACGTGTCTTCTGAAGGAGAGGGGCGGAGAACCTGAGCGGGAACCCTTCACGGACTTCTGTACCATAAAAAAAAAAAGACAAAAACTGTTTTATATCCTGTATCTCGTGTCTCTTCTTGGGTCTTTTTTCTGTCTGTAGGAGGTAGCAGAGCAAATTCAGCGTCTGGACGGCTTGAAATCCACGCACAGGTATCAAACGGACGGGGCGGCAGGGCGTCATTCACCAAGAGGCGCCAAAGTTTAAACATGGAAAACGACGTGGGGTGTATGTAATGAGAGAGTACCACTTTATAAGCACTACTCTTTAATAAAGCATGAATAAAGACTCAGTTATTCATGAACAAATTAAAGCTGAGGTACCCGATTTTAAAACCACAAAGAAGAAGCTGGTATGTAAATATTTTCACCTTTTTTTTTTTTTTTCGTGTTAGTCACATCCTCATAAAGTTTTGGCTTCAACCGCTTTTTAAAAACCGCTAAGTGAAACTGAGGTGGATTACACAAGCACAGCCAATCAGAACGCTGCTTTTAGCGATCAATGAGAACTAAATAAGTTTATTATCTGATTTATGCGGTGCACAGCGGTCTGATTTGTGTCGCAGAATGTTACTTTTGCAGTTTACTCTTTGATGAAAAAAATAAAGTTTGGTTATTTGTCTATAAAAAGTTAGATACTTCAGCTTTAATGGATGTAAAGGTGTATTAAGACTTGGTAACGACCTATTTAAATGGCTATGGTTAGGATTTAAGTTTAACGCAGAATGCAATTGACTAGTTGCTAAGCCTTTTTCATTTGTTTATAAAGAATTAAGTATTTGTTCATGCTTTATTAAGGGTATATTAAGCCTAATTAAGGTGTAGTTATAAGGTGTTACTAATGTGAAAAATGTCATGGAAGCTATAAAAAAAGGAGAATTGTTTTTGTCAGATCTAGAATTTTAAATACTGGCAAAATTCTCACTTTGATATCTTATTTTTTTTTACATTGGAAAAAAATTGTGTTTAAAATGGCAAAGTAGAAAAAAACTGTCTTGGCCACCATCTGGACTTATGATGTCACTCTAGAATGTGAGAAAATGAAAAAAAAATTCACCTTTTAAATATTCAGTGGTTAGTTCAACGGTCTAAATTCAGATTTCATATTCAAACATTTTGATCGTGAAGATTCAAAGTTTTTTTATTTGGATCGGTTTCTGGAGCCTCACTGTGATGAATTCTCTCTGAACCTGACAATCTGAATTCAGAAGGTTGAATTCTAATGCTTGTGTTTGAAAGTTTAGAATTTTGGCAAAACGCATTTAAAAATTCAATAAATTTCAAAGCTGATTTCTATTAAGTTTGAAAAGGCAGTGGAAGCAAAATGATATATTTTAGGCACAGAGTTTTTTGTTGTAGTAACCAAAATTATAATTTTTTTTTTTACATCACTCAGCTCTAACTTGAATGTATTTTTGGTGTAAATGATACAGAGGGATTTTTTGTTTAGACATAAAACAGTGGAAACAAAGTGGAAAAAGCACCGTTGTCAGCTAACTGCAAGAGTTTATCACTGTCAACATTTGGGTGTGAAATTTGATCTTTAAAAGTTATGTTCAGGTGAAAAAACGATGAAAAAAACTCTCAACAGCTGCTCTCGTCCTGTTTCGTTGTTTTATTCAAAGAAGTTTCCCCAGCTAAGCAGATGGAAAGCAGCTCTTTCTGCTTAACCAAAAATCCCTCTATACACAATCACGTTATTGTCTGAAAATACTTTTACTTTGACATGTATAATTTTGTAGTTCTCTCTACGTTGCAAGACAGACAGGCTGACATTTTTAGCTACTTTAACAAAGCTAAACAGGAAGTGCGCTGCCAAAAAAGTGGGCAGGGCAGAATGAGGTGTATAGGTTTGAATTTCTACATAAAACCGTATTTGACAAGGAGAGTAACCCTACAAAAGTCCAGTCAAATACAGATACATGTATTATTTCTTTCTTAGTTTACCATGACAATAAAAAAGAAAAGTGCTTTACACCAGAAGTCTTTGGTTATGATATGGTATCGAGGCCTTACCGACAGCGTAGGCTCTTGGTGAATGACGCCCCGGTGTTTGGATCATACATGTAAAAACAAAAAAAAACTCCTATCTGTTTGTATCACTACGGGCCTCTTTAGACTGTGCAGCTTTTGGGGGTACATGTATTTTTTCAAAACGTCATCAGTACTTTTGCGTTTGTTTGAAAAATGAAAACTGTGACAAAGTGTTTAGATACCCGAGCATTGGACAAAGTTGTACTCCGGATGATTCAAATGCTCCCATAAACCATTTTTATGTACACGCTGGTCTGGAGGTGTATTTTTCTATGGAAACTGTTTGATTCTGTGCATGTTTTTGATTTTTTTTGTTTTAAAGTGTCAATATTTACAGATGTCGTCTCGGTCTTGTCTTACAAAAAAATGAAAAAACACCTATGAAAAGCAAGGCACAGACAGTTTATATAATGTGAGCTAGTGGTAATTATAGAATTTGGTTCATAGTTCACATTTTAATTGTGTTTTAGGGAGAAATGCCTAAACAAAATATGACAAACTGATAAATTAATAAAATCGTTTAGTTTATTTGTGAAGGAAATTAAGGAAGTTGCAGCCTATTGGCCTTTCAGTTTGATTTGGATTAATTGTGCAGCCCTATTCTTTTATGCATTGAACAATTAAGATGTGAAAAATGTGTAAGTGAAGGGAAGAATATGGATATTTGAAGAAAAAAAATGCATTGTTCAATTGTTAAACTTATATTTTTGATAAGGTAACCATAAGCTTGGATTTCTGCCTTCTCTCAGGTTTAAGAAAAAGAATTCATGTTGGCTTGAACCCATCAGAAGCCTAGCATGGAAAAAGGACCTCACTGCTCTAGAGCAATGATTCTCAACAGTTATTTCTCACGCTGAAGTAGTACTCTGACAGTTACCAGTCATAACCATGCCACAAGTCACAAACCGATTGTGCATTTGGTAAGAAATCCCTTAAATAGGGACGTGCTTGGCAAAAACCTGAATTTAAAGATCTATCACATTATCTCTGAAGGTTTAACACAGGGCTTTTCAAATAGCGGCTCGCGCGCGAAGCAGTATGGTGTGGCCCACCTTGGTAAAATGGGCCATGGACTGGGCCACATTGTAAAGAAGCCAGGGAAACACTATGTATCTGATTTACAGTGAACAGTGGTGGATACAGCAACATAATGCTTTGAAATAAAGACTGGCCCATCAGAGTAAAGTGGGCCAGGGACTGGGCCACATTTCTTGGTTAGATCTGGTTTTAAGTCGCCTGCAGTACTTTTAAATCAACTTCATCAGCTAAATTTCTACTGATAATTGTTTTGTTCACTTTTGTTCTGATTCATAAATTGTTCTCTAGTCCTGTTCTAAATTGAGGTTCACCCTTGAAGTAGCAAATATGTAGACCTAGAGTCATAGTAAAATATAATTGAATAGTCCTGCTGTAGAGCAATAAAAACAGACGCAGCATTAGTTATTATCACTATAGAAACAACTCTAGTCTTGGGCACAATCTTGCGTCAAAAACTGCGATGTATTGTGCAACCGCCCGGCCCACAAGCCGTGCTCCTCGATAAAATCTGGCCCTCTGAAAAATAAAGTTGAATAGCCCTGGTTTAACACCTACTCTCTCCGTGGAGATGGTCTTAGTATGTTCCTCATGGCATTTCTGACAAACATTTACTGTAATTTCTGCCCTATTGAGCACACCTGAATATAAGCCGCACCCACTAGATTTAAATAAGAAAATGATAAAGTACATACAGTATATAGGCCGCACTTGTTAATAGTAAGTCTGTGAGAATCTATAATTTTGCTGCATTGCCTTATAAGCCGCATTGTTCAAAGCTCAAGAAAAAAGTAGCTGCTTATAATCCAGAAATTACGGTATATACAGTATATTAAACAGATGAACAGTATTTAAAACGACACCCAGAGTGTTCTATGGTAGGAAAGGTTCCGAATGTTCGCGTTGCATTTTATACTGGCTTTAAGTGAAGACCAGAGAGATTACTCTGCCCCAGGGGAGTACTTATCCTAAATTGCTCTGGAATTTGTTTACCTACTGGAACCACCTGGAACTAGTCGAACAAGTAAAGACCTCCTTTTGTGCAGACGTAAACACACGTAAAAATTCAAATGCTTCAACCCTTGAGACTGAGTTTAGGAAAAAGCTGTTAGTTACTTTTTGCAAACACTGTCCAGATTACCAGAGACCAGACAGGACCAAGTCACTGTTTTACAAGTTTACAAGTCAAAGACAGACTAGTCCAAGTCGTCTGATTTTAGTTTCAAGTCTTTATATCAAATTACCAGATAAATCTTATTTCATAGATTTTTATAAATGCATTTCTGGTCACAAAAAAGGGAAAAGGAACATTGAAGTAGGGCTGGGCAATAATGTGATAAAAACCGAATCGTGAGCTAATCTCTGTGACAATGTACTTTTATGATGAAATCGTCACACATTCTCAATTTGATGCATCTGTCTATTCAAATACAGACTCATTTTCCAACCTATATTAGTTTCAGAGTTGCCAAATCCAAGTTTTTAAAGTGACTTTGGGCTTCTTTTTTACGTTCCTTTTGGACTGCGTTTTTAAGTCACAAAAGGAATGAATCATAGCAACTTAGCATGTTTGATTTATTAAAATATATCCATTTATATGACTGAAACATTGAATTTTTGCATGTTTTATAAAGTCGTTGTTAATGCAAGAAAAACACATGATATGGCAAAATCCGTAACACTTGTTTTGCAGCAAAACACAATGTTGTAATTAATCCATTTTTACTTTTTTTTTTTTTTTGAAGAGCTGAAGTTGCTTGTTTTTCTCAGAAAATCTGGCAACACTATAGTCAGATTTTGACAGCTAGATTTAACTGTTGATAGTGAATTGATATAGGACCATAAACAGAGCTTAGCATTCCTATAAAAAATAAGTGGTTAAGTCAAGTAAAATATGCACTGACAAACAAATCAGTATAAACTCTTTATTTTGATATATAAAAGACAGAACAGTGTAGCCATAACTTAGGCTACGTCCTTGGGAATGACCGAAAAATAATAAAAGTTCCAACAGAATATTGATTGAATAAGAAACACCGACATAAAGTAAGCAAAAGGCAGCCCAAAGTCCATTAGAAAAGAATGAAATAAAACACCAGAGGAGGAATGTGCTGCTTTGAGGAGAAAAAAAAAAAAAAAAAGAGAAGGCCCTTTTACACAGACATTTACGGTCATTTTTGTTGAACCTGTACCCGATTAGCCTCCTTTAAGACTGCTAATTTGGCGTGCTAACTGTTGTGTCTGTGTAAAAAGGCCCGAAATGTGATGCAGGTAGTGAGGCGCCAGCACCGCCCTGCCACCATCCCAGAGACGCGAGAAGAACGGGACGCTCCAGTCGGATTCCCAAAAGAAAAGCACAGGGGAGGAGACGTGTCCCTGTGGTCAGACATTGTTCCGGCGTTTGGCGAGGGGTCTCTCTTTTTCGCGGGCTCACACGGTCTTTCTGGCGGTCAGCACTCGGACGATAGAGCCCACTCCTCCCACGCTCAGCACCTGGCGGGACAGGCAAAGAGATGGGTGTCAGAACAGCATTTAAATGAGCTATTTACACATGAAAGTTTTTTTTTTTACTGGTATGAATTTTTTTTTTAGTAACTTTATATCTTTGACCGTGCTAATATTAATTTTGGTTGCTATTACACCTAAAAAGTGGCATGCTGCTTTGTTACACATGTTACAGACTGAGCTGTTTTTGCAGTGATATTGAACTGGATGTTGCTGAATAAAACTAAACTGGAGGTATTATTTGACTACAAAACTTCTTTTACCAACAGCAGAGTGAAACTGGAGTGGACCACCCAAGCTCGGCCAATCAGAGCGCTGCTTTCAGCTCCTGATGAGAACTAAAATTCAAATGTATTCAATTCAGACAGTACTCAGTGGTCTCATTTTTTTCACACAGTGCCGCATTTATCTTGTGCGTGTGCTGTTTAACAAAAAAAGTTACTCACTTAAATGTAAATTGTTCTAATAAACCTCTATCTGCTCAAAAAATTCCTGTTTCATCTACCACCCAAACCCGCCCACTTATCCATTTTGACATGCGATTACATTTTAAGTGAAACATGAAGGGTTCAGAGTTGTCATGTAGACACTTTTTTCTACCATGTTAAACGTCACAGATGTTGTGTCATGTGTTTATTAAAAAAAAAACAAGGTGCACTTAATATAACACCGGTGCATCGAACTAAAAAAGTGAGACTTGCTGTGTGACAAAATAAGTGCCTCGTCGCCTGCCATAGCATAAAGTATGTTATCAGTTTAAACAAAGTCGTACATTTTAACTCTTTCAGGGTCTTCTTGCCTGTGTTTGGCACAGCGTGACATGACATATTTAGAAGCCCTATTACTTGTGACAAAACGCTGTTGGTCAAAACCTGGTTTCATAGATTTGATGCTTTTATTATTATTTATTATGCTGGTGTCCAAACTCCTGCTCACTGTTGAACTCTTCCACAGCGACTGAGCCTCATGTGGGTGTCAACGTCACCTTATCAAACTGCTCCATTATGATGAAAATACTAATCACGATTATTTAAAGACTGATTGAAATCACGATTATTCAGATGATTGTTAGCTTAGAAAGAGTGAGAAATACAGAGTGAGATATCATACAATACAAAAAGTAAGTATTGATAATATTTACTTTTGTGTAAGTATCAATAATCACCATTATTAACCAAGAATAAGTTAAGAATCGTGATTGTTAATATAGTTTCTAATCACAATTACAAATTTTTTATAAACATTACAGCAATAATCAGAATTGAAATTGTTCAGCGCTAATCAAACTTTAATATTGCACTAAATGTGAGACAAAATATCAATTTAGAGATTATTCTTATTAACTGTAAATGTTTCATTTACTTTTATGCTTGTTGTCGAACTTGTCACTTTTCCTCCAGCTTGTGACTAGTTTTGTGAAAAAATCTTGATGTGACAAGTGTGCTTGTTTTATGTAAATGCTAAAAAATATATATATATATACAATATAGCTACATACATATACATAATACATAATAATAATATATATATATATAATATATATAACATAATATACTACATATATATATATATATATATATATAATACATACATATAATACATATACATATATATATACATACATATACATACATATACATATATATATACATACATACATATACATACATATACATATATATATACATACATATACATACATATACATATAATACACATACATATACATATATATATATACATATATATACATATATATACACATATACATATACATATATATATATACACATATACATATAATATATATATATACATATATACACATATACATATACATATATATACACATATACATATACATATATATATAATATATATATATATACACATATACATATATATATATACACATATACATATATATATATATACACATATATATATATATACACATATACATATATATATATACACATATACATATATATATATATATAATATATATATATATATATATATATATATATATATATATATAATGATAATATATAAGAAAATGATAATAAATGCTTCTTAAATTGTAACTTTCCTCTAGGTTGAAAAAGACTATTCATGTTATATGTTGACCAAACAACTAATAAACTAATAAAAACTATGTAGTTGTTCAAATGTCCACATTTAAGAAAGATCCATAACAAGACTCACAAATCACTTTACTTGTGATTATAATAAACCCAAAAATAAACATTGAATTAAATTTATGTGGAATAACATAGTCTTTATAAACTCAATATGTAACCCATCTTTAGGCTCCAAAGAATTAACTAAAATTTACTTCAAAAACTGTCACAAGTATTTTGTCGTCACTTTAAAACTGGGCTACATAACTTTTTCATTTTAAATTCGTAAACTTTGTGTTTTCCAACAAAAGTCTATGATAAATGCAGCACTTTGTGAAAAAAATGAGACCACTGTTTTTACTGTCTGAGTTGAATACAGTTCTAATGAGGAGCCAGATGCAGCTCTCTGATTGGCTGAGCTTGGGTGATCCTTTTCAGTTTCACTTTGTTGGTTGTAAAAAGAAGTTTGTAAGCCATAAATGCAACCAAAAATTATACATGTTGATATTAAACGAGTCAAAGTATTTATGGGAAGAAACAGATTCCTAACCTTAATCTGGTTTGCAGTGTTTATTAATCACAAAATAGATTAATAACATAATAATCTTAACATCTGTAATAAGTGGTTCACTGTGGTTTGAAATGCACACTAGCCAGGCTTTTGGAACTATAAATAAATGTTGAAGCTCTCAAATTGGCCTCCAATTTCCTCCAAACAGGAAGTGAGACGGTCTGGGTTGTGTGTGTGTCTGTACCTTCTCGTGCCACTGCAGCAGCACCGCACTGCTGTTGTCAGACGGTTTCTCGAAGCCTCTGTAGATGTACTTCATGAGCAGGTCCACGCTGGCTTTGTCCAGAGACGCCACGGCCTTCTCTATGTCGCTGCTCTTGAAGCTGCTGAGGACCTTCACCACCAGGACGGCCGCGCGGTCCTGGACACAACAGCGGAGGGGGGAAAAAAAGACGTGTTTGTGTGTCGTCGTGGGTGTGAGGGAGGAAGGACAAAGTGTGTTTCAGACAAATATGTTATTGTGTGACTAGGGCTTCGATTATTCTGGTAATGAATAGAGGTTATGCAGGTGACATCACATCAGTCTAAATGTGAATGCTGAGTGAAAAAGATGCATGAGAGTTAAGGACATTTTCTCTTGTAAGAGTTCAATAAACAGCTAAAACAGGAAATATAAACTACAGTTTGATAATAGATTCAACTCACAACAAGTCTGAGCACTGGGTTTGTAACTGACATGTAAACAGAGAAAATCCAGTCAACAGTTGTAGCAAAGCAGATAAACAACACGACTTTAGCTTCTCTCACATTTATCAGACGTTGAAATCACACACAGTTGAACTTATGACCTTTTTGAGTCCGTTTGTTGCAGTTAAAATGTCCAAAATCATCGACTGTTGTTAACAAATAAGACAACAAAGAAATACATTGAAGAAATGCCACTCATTCTACATGTTGCTAAGCAAAATGATGTCAGTGCATAACCTCTATAGTTGCAGTTATTTTTTCAATTAATCGATTAGTTGTTTAAAATGCAAAAGTGAGTTGAAGACAAGATTTTTGCCAAATTTGAGTAGATTTAGCGTCGCTTGAGGACGTCCTGGAGATGTAGATTTTAGGGTTGTCAAAAGAATCCGAAAGTCTAGTACTAATCAAAACTAAAACTAGAGACTCATTTGAATTGAAGAATTGATAAAAAAAATAGCATTGTTGGCATGAACCAATTTGATCTTTTCAAAATAATAGTTTTATTCAAACTAGTCATTTTTAATGATCATTGTAGAATCATATTTAGGCTTCATCAAGATTTGAGTCTATTTCTTAGTATTAAAATTGAGTTTGAAATTTAGTATCATAAAGACACCAGGCTCAGGCAAACTAACTTTTACAAAAAAAAAAAAACACGAAGGGCCTGTCCCCACGAAGCCAAGCTCAGGCGTGTCAGCACAAATATTTGTCCTAAACCATCGTCCACACAAAGCAGGAGTTTTGAAACCATGTCTCAGGGTGAAATCATTTCAAAACTCCGCTTTAGTGTCTCTGCAGTTGCGCTGTATCAGAATTTTTTTTTACCTGATGACATCACTGACCCAGAGTCACGTCTCGTCTGCAGAATGTACTGACCTTTGACCTTTATATGTATAATGTTTAGTGTGAAAATCTGCGTCTCATTTCACCGTAAACCATAGAAGACATAAAGAAAAACTGAAATAAATCCTTTACAATCTCCATTAAATCCGTATTGAAACGATGTCAAAATGTTCCAAAGATTCTGAAGCATAAATCAACTTTGAGTCTCTTCTGTAGGTTTTAGATCCATGTTGTTCATTCAGAATGTTTGCTAAGTATAAAAAAAAAATTCTGCTAAGTTTATGTTTACAATAAACTTTTTTTTTTTAACTTTATGCGCCAGTGTCTGAGCCAGTGTCACAGCGCCACACTCTGGTCAGTTACAGGCATTACACCGGCTTCAGGCTGGTTTTACTGATTCATGTGGACGCTCACAAATATTAAGGCAGCTCCATCTTTACACAGATCGTTTTTAAAACTATCCTCGTTTTGTCTTCGTGTGGACAAGACGTAAATTTACACAATTTTCATGTAATTTCGTGTAATTGTAACAAAATGTTCATGTAATTTCCATTAAATCTGAAGCTTTCCCACAGCTCATGGAGGTTTGGTACCTCTGTATAAATACCAGTTCATGATTCTTTGATAACTTCTCCATTTCAGTCATTTTCAAAGTTTTTTAGTCGTGGCACACTTTTTACAGTTTAGCGTTTCTGTGGACCACACCAACTAGACTGCTTTTCCTAAATCTAGGTGGAAAATGTCAGGGTTGGAAAAAAATTTTGGAATTTATTTAATTGTTTCAAAATAGCCCAAAGATAAATTACAAAAAGAAAATGTAAGCTATTGAAGGACCGATTGCTTGAAAGTTGGTGCAAGAACGCAAAACGGGTTCATTATGTTTTAAGACTAGTTTATGTCACATTATTCATGCAAATGACTTTTCTTTTTTTTTTATCAGAAGTTTGCTCTGGACACTCAAAATGGTCAATTTATATTTATATCCAGGTGTCAATTTCTTTCAATTAAATTCTACAGTATTTTTAAGGCAGACCTGGCAACACCTTCAGGTACAGCGGTTGAAGATCACTGCTCTATTTAAAACCACTGTTCCTCAAACACTCGTCCTATTGGTCAACTGGACTTAACCAATCACAGTGAGTTTATTTATTTTCTATCCAGTAGCGAGGATCTTTCCCCATATTCTAAAAACATTATATTTAGTTTGAGTTACTTTAAATGCTGCTAAATCAAATCTGATCGATGTCCAGATTGCCAATAAACTCAATTAATTTCAAGTAAAATTTTGATTAGAGATTGAGCGATATGGGTTTTTCTTTGGCTGATGCCGATTTTTAGAGCTGTGCAATACATTGAATTTTGGATAATATCGTGAATGTTGTTTCTAAGATCTGCAAAAATTGAATGTCGAGTATATTGTGTCGTAAAAACACGCTACAAAAGAACACATTTCTGATGAAAGTTAAATAAATCATGCTATCAACTTTCCTACTTTAGATGCAACCAGTTTATCTTCCTGTCAGAATTAGTAATAAGTCATTCAGAGAGCTTCACAAAAGAGCTAAATTATGATGTAATGAAAGATTCCTGCTCTCTGCTCTTTGGCAAATATTTGTTTGATATTTATACAAATAAATTATTTGAAAATAAGTGAATATGTGCTTGGAATGAGGGGTTTTTTAGATTTTGAGTCTTTTTTTATTAGTTCGAACTAAAATCTTGTTTTACATGAAATAAGAAGAATACACACTGACTTCAATATTTAAAAAAAGATTCTGTTCTTGAAGTAAAGGGCTACGTTTTTTGTTGTATTTTGGAAGTCAAATTGTGAAAATCACGATAAACACTAGTGATGGGAATCTTGGATCTTTGTCCGATACGATGTGCATCCCGATACACTAGCAACGATACGATTTTTTTAAGATACATGTCTTACAGCTAACGATCGATTCGGTTCGATATGCCCCCTGATCACGATGCATCTCGATTCAGTCAACATTGTTTTTTATTCAAATACTTACTGAATATTTAGTCTGTTTAATCATTCATGGGCCTCTTAATACCCCAGATAAATTCAAGCCATGTAAAAGTATCTTTCAGTCACTTGAAAATTCAAAAACTTTCTAAAATTATAAATAATAATATATTATTATTTTTGGTTCGGATTGTATCATGTTTTTCACAGTGCTGTGTGCAATAGGACTTTATAAATAATCAGATGTAGCCTACATGTGTGAGACCCAGCGCTCTCATTGGACAGATCTGCTGTGGAGGCAGGGCCAACATGTTACGATAAATATGTGGGGAAAAGCGAAATAACGGGTCCATTCTGGAGTGCTTTATTTCGGTCTACTATCAAACTGCCCCATACAGCTTATGAAAAAGCCTGTATAGTTTGTCAGTGCGGCCCGGGAGAGTGAACGTGGGACGCAGCTACGGCCCAAACTCACACTGAGCAGCAATAGAGGAGCAGCATCTAACCCGCGCGAGGGGCGAAGAGGGACGGTAGCGCGTGGAGAACCAGTGCGCACAGAACCAGTGCTCACAGAAATAAAACAGCGAGGACGAGAACAGCGCGAGGGGAAAACGCACATCGCCTGAAACAAACACGGACAGACTGACCAGCGCGCTGAAGACGCAGACCGTCTAGATTTGGACATAAACACGGGAAGGACAGCTCTCTTACTGGGCACAGACGCACAGCTTTCCTGCACGTTCACGGTGGAATAATAGCTACGTGTTGCGGAGCGAATCAAACTACTTCTTCTTCTTCTGAACGCGAGTTTCAATGGACTACGTCTTTTTCTCTACAATACACAGGTAAGGCACGCTGGACACTGTTGTTATTACGCAGGCTTTCTGAGAATGAAAGGTGCGTGCTTTGACTGAAAGAGACAATTTGTTTGCTATTTGTTGTTGGCACATCTTCAGATGAAAATAAACCACAAACAGCCCTTATAAGGAATGTCAGAAACACACAGCGTTTGCAGCCGTGTCAGCGTCAGCTTGTGAGTGCGTGTGTGTCTGTGTAGGAAAACACTTTCGTCAGTGAATCGTGAAAAATCTAGATTCATCGGTAAATAGTCTGATAATCCGATGCAGGCTGCTTTTGTCACACGATCTGCATCGATGTAGCTCTTCTACCGACGCACTCGCATCGCGCATGTTTACATCGATGTATCGGTGCAAATCGGGTAATCTTCCCATCACTAATAAACACTGAATCAGTCAACCAGTTTTAGGCTCATTGGAATATTTAAGATTGTTTTAGCACATTTATGTTGGACTAATTATCCACATATGCCAAAAAATAATCCAGATATTTGTTTTTGTCAATAATGTATCGCCCAGCCCTAGTCAGCCGATGTGGATATTAGTGGCCGATCTTCAAAGGCCATTTCTGAGGCAGGTTTTCTTATTTTAGTGTGGGTTAGGGTTAGGGTTAAAGAAAAAAAAATCCTTCTAAACTATTATTTTGTCTCATTGTTTAATGCAGTTTTCCCAATCTTTTTTTAATCCCGGCACACTTTTTTTCTTATTTTGTTTTCTGCGACACGCCACCTATTCAAATGTTGCTATAAAGTCCATTTTGGAACATAACATTTGTTCATTTTTTTTACAAAGAACCTCTCAATTATTCTTTAAATGCACACAAAAAAGTGATTGGTTTTGCTTTTCATTTGTGATGTAAAAGTTGTTCCAAACACTTCCAAATTGTAAATCACTTAATCAAATCTGATTAAGCTTGTTTTATAGATTGAATAATGAAAACGGACACACCTGGCAGCAACTCAAGGCACACAAGTGTTCCCCGGCACAGTGGTTGAAAAAACACTGGTTTAATGAATCCAACATGTTTATGCTCATTACAGAACATTTTAAAGAGTCATTCAAGAAAGTTCCTTTTCAAAACACAGCCAAATAGAGATATATAGTAAAAGAAAGTATCACTTCTCTCCAAAACTATAACTTGGAGCTCAGCTGATCACTGTGAGTCCAGCTCTACAGTGCATATCGGCCAAAATAAAGCAGATGGTCAATAAAAAAAAACTAAATAATCGGCCCAAAGTATCAGCCGGCCGATATTTCAGTCTATATCTAATTTTGATTTTTAACAAACTATAATTTAAAAAAAAAAAGTATTTGTTTGAGAGTTGGACACATCTGCGTGTCTGAGATGACAGAATGACATGAAGTCTAGCTCAGTCCTGTAGTTCTCATGTCTTTACTAATGCTGATTTTAGATCTGTGAGTCGCTGAGCTCATGTTGGGCTCTGATTAGTCATCTGTGACAAAACTCAAAATCTAACATCTTTACTCTTCAGAAATGTTTGTTGTTGTGTAGTTTTTGTCCCAGTTCTCAAACAGTGGATGCCCTCCCTCCATGTAACAGAATGTTGAGCTGCCTGACTGTAGTGACAGTGGTGAACAGTCTGCTGGACCCACCTTGACGTTCTGGTTCTTGGTGTTGATTGGAGGGTTCTTGAGCACGGCCAGAAGAGCTCCGTTTGTGTTCCCCTTAAGAACCGCAGTCAAGGAGCACACGCTGCATAGATTTACATTCAGTCTGGTTGTTGCACAGGCTTACAGGGAACAAGAAACGCTAAAGAAAAATTCAGTTTTATTGTGCCAGCAAGGAAATATGTCCTCTACATTTGACCCATTTTTCAGTGTTTCAGTGTCAATGGGTTTGTGTTTTTTCCCAAAGTTTACCTTTTTTTTGTTTTTGTTTCAAATATAACCTTCGGACTGCGTGATATATCTATATACAGTATGAGTTTGGCCATATTGTATATATCGATATTGTATCACTGGTAAAAAAAACAGGTAAAAAGAAAAGTGACAAAGATGAGTTCAATTTTCTTTTTGTTGCAATAGTCAAATCATAAACTTAACTAGAGTTTAGTTTTTCTCAGCAAGAGGCGTGACTAAAATAACTGTATTCAATGAAATTTACATTACATTTCTACAGACTGGAGGCTTAGAATAAAAATTTTTACTTAAAAGTAATTTAAAAGCTACTGAGGTATATATCGTATCACGAGATATAAACAAAATATATAGATATAAGCATTTTTGTCCATATCGCCCAGCCCTATATTATTGTTTCTATTGTGTTTTGAGACTATTTAAATTACTTTTTCGTCAAATAAAGAGTGAAATAAAGCAAATAAAAGGTTTTAGTGATAAAATCTTTTTTGCAGTCCTACAATGAAACAAACCAATTTAGTTCCCATTAAGATTTTTGAAAAACAAAGAAAAAAAAGTTAACTGCCTCAGTAGTATTTGTACTAAAAGATATTTGCTGCTCATGTCTAGTGTGTATACTGCATGAGTCCTATATTTAGTCATAACTTCTACTTTCTCCTGCTGGACAATAGAAATCCTTGCAAAATAAAACCAAATCATTACTCAGCTATTGCATATCAACTGATCAACTAATCAATTAAACCACTGATTTTCAACCACCGGAAACATTAGTGTGTCTTCATGGGGTATTGTACAATTTGAGTTTGGACATTAACATATGACTAGGGAGAGCGGGGATGGTTGTCACACTTTTACTTGGATTTAAATTTCTCAAAAACAGCAAATCTCACATGAACCATTTTAACCCCAAAGGAAAGATCAGAGTCTGGTGTAACTAATGAATCCAGCTGCTGTTCTCTGTCTTATTCTGATCAAAAGTCATTGATCAATAAATGTTAATTGACAACGTTGGTTGTCACAATGTTCTGTCAATGGGAGACTGATGACAAATGTGTCTTGTCTTTGGTTTGATTTTTTATGTCTGATTTCATTTTGATTCAAGAATGTTTTACATGTTCTGAATCAGGAGACGTTCAATTACAAGAAAAAAGGCGATTGGAAATTTAAAAGATGCATTTTTGTCAAGATTCTAATGATATTGTAAATCTATATTTTTAATGTGAATTAGTGATCAATAACTTTTGAACAGAATAAGCCCCATGTCAAGAATTAGATTTATTTTTAGTTGAAACTTTACACTGATTTCCTGCTTTGAACTGGAATATTTAAAATACAGTATTTTTGAGAAAATCTGTCTTTTGTAAAAGTGTGACAACCAACCCCGCTCTGGCTGTGCTGCTGTTCTAGATAGAATCATATGTGACAACCAACCCTGAAAAAAGTGTGACAACCAACCCGACTGGACTGTTTTTGTAATGTCAACAGTTTTAAGCTTTCAAAACAATTTTGGAAAAAAATAGAACCTTTTTTCTGAACATCAGAAAATTTACTTTTTGCTACAAATTTTTTTGATTTTGATGATCACAATCTTGAACAAAAGTTTACAGAAATTTTTTAGCGAGTGCATTTTGGTTCATTTAATGAACATTTTAATCTTCAAATGCACCAATCACAAGCTGAGATACAATGATTGTGACAACCTACCCGTGTGACAAATAACCCCGCTCTCCCCTATAGATTAATAATTTTCCATTTTGGCATGTCTTTGGCAAAAATGCAATCCAAATTATTAATGAATTATTGATATGCAACATCATAAACTGTTTTCAGAGTTCATAAATCTATATTCACATCAGAATTTTTAGGATTAAGACCTCTAGATTTTAAATTAAAAACTACAAAGATCCTCAAAATAAAGACATTTTTTAATCCTTTACATTTTTGTAGAATAATTTTTGCATTGTCTATTAATAATTTGCACTAAAAGTTTTTATTTTTATTATTTATTGCAGCAACATTCTGCTCAAACGCGCTTTTTGATCAGGACAAGCAGTCTTAAACTTGGCAAAACCACACCAAAAGATGTGTCTAGCTTTTAGGATCATTTGTATATTTAAAGATATTTAAGACCCCATTAAAGACACTTGGAGAATCCTTTATCGAAAAGGTAGATGATGCACCAAAAATGTTTTCAATTGTCAACTGTGCCCCAAAAACGGTTGAAAATCAGCGAATTTAACAACTAAACCTGCACTGAACTAACTCTAGCTAGTCGACTGTTCAGGTCTAAACATGTCTGAATGTATGGTCCATTCCACCTCCAAAGAAAGAATATGGATCTACAGCTTTTGGGATCAAATATTTGTCTGTCAGGCATTCTTTTGTAGACTGCTACGTTTAAGATGACATCGTGCAACATTCTATAGGACTGCAGTGTCTATAAAAACACAATATTCCTTAATTATTCTTTACATTTTGCACATTCCACAATCCGGGGCAGGTGTCAAGTCCCTTTAGGGGAAGAAAAACATGATAACGAGCATAACCGCACCCTCCTCTTCTGAAATGGTTCCCGGAAACAACTTTGGCAGCTCCACTTAAACTAATAAACCCAAAATAATTTGATCAAACGCCTTATATGATGCAAATACGTGACATTTCTGCAGTAACCACCCGCCACGCGCAATTACGCATCGCAATTTCATCTCCTTTAACCCACGTTTTCAAACTACGTGATGTAATCCTGACATGCAAAGACAAGCAGACACTCCTTACATGGATTTGTGAGGTTTTGGTTCTATTTGACACAAGTTTAAATTGTTTTTTGGAAGGATATTGTCGGAGCAGCGAGTCTACTTCTGCTTCGTCGGGTCCGCCCTGGTTCTCCCCACCGTCTTCTTCGTCTACAAACTTGTTCTCGTCGTATTCGTCCACGTCAACTTTCCTGAAGCGATCCGATAGCGTGGTTTTGGACATTTTGGCGAGGTGTTCGGGGCGGTTTTTAGGCAAAAATAGCGTGAAATGCGGCGGACAGCGGTCGGTTTTGCGCTGCCCTGTAGTGGGAACGAATTTGGCAGGGCCGCTTCCGGGTTCAGAGCGCCGACGCTTCCGGGTTTGGTCCAACGCTTCCTGTTCCGCCGCGCTCGTGTTTCTTCCATTTTTTGGTGTTGTTGGTGGGTGAAGGCGGTGGAGTGTAAAAGAGCGAGGTCTAGTGGACTGGAGAAGAGACCTTTATTTAGCTTTGTACACGTTTTGATAAGAATTTAGCGGTTTTAGCTAGTTTTAAAGGTGCACGCTAATGACACGCTGATTCTATCTGACTATTTACCGATAATATGTGCTTTATTTTTTGTAATAATTTCATATTGTTGTTATTTTTAATGAGATTCAGCCTATGAGTTAATTATTATTATTCTGTCTGGTAAAGAAATTATTTAAAAAAAAAATAATAATAATAAAAAGTAAAAAATGCTAAACTTAAATGCTAACCACCAAACTAACCTAATATTTATTATGCTAAATTCTATTCACCTTATTCTGCCTCACCCACTTTTTTGAGTTGAACACTTCCTGCTTAGCTGCGGACGGTTAGCCTAGTTCATCACAATCAAACTTGGGTTTATTCTAATGATTTTCTTGCAAGACAGCCAAGCAGGAAGTGCGCTGCCAAACAAAGTGTGCAGGGCAGAATAAGGTTTATACATCACTACAGAATGAACTTTTGTTTGAAATTTAGGCTTGTTAAATGTACTTAAAAACCTACTTTCAGAAATAAATGGTTATATAAGTTGTCAAATTACATATCGATCATTTATTGCTGTATTATTTTATTTTTTTCTGTCTTTTTTCCTGTTGTGTTTCAATCTGTGTCTCGCATGCATTTCCTAAGTATAATTTACTATGCTTGGTTCTATGTCTGTTTGTTGTATTTATGTATAGTTTAAAGTGATTGCCAGAAGAAAACTGGTCAACACTGTTTGTGTGTTTGCAGAAATGGCTCATGGTAAATGTTTATTAAAACATTTATTAAAAATAAACACAAAACAGCTTTAACCAATCAGGTGAATCCAGTGTTTTATGTTCTTTATTAAAACAAATTTAAAATCAACATACATTAACTAGTCATGCAACAAAATAAATACATACATACGTAAAAGATTACAAAATCTAGCTTAAAATAGTTCTTTTGGCAAACATGTAACGATTTTGTTTATCTGTAATACAAGTTAGAAGCTATACAAATACATCAAACATTTTGGATGTGTTTCGTAATAAATAGTTAAAAACATATTAAAAGTTATATCAAAATCATGTCACCAACAGATACATCACACTCAAGAGTCCAGAAAACACGAGCACCAGGAGAGATTGGCAGATATTTTAATACAAAGGTAGGCAATTATTATTCTCGGAAATCTCATTATTGCAAGCACATTTCTGTTAAAAACGTTGTCCTTTTATTGTGATCTTTATTAAGAACAGAAATGCAGACATGTTCCGTAGCTCACACTATTTTAATGCCACTTCAGTCAAACTTATGGACACTGCAGGCTAAAAAAAGTAAAAAATAATCTACATAAATAAATGTTTGGTGGAATAAAAGATCATTTAACACTAGTTCGATTTAATTAAACATTTGAATAAGCTGATGCAACAGTCTTAAAGGTAAGGTACTTGATTTTCACACTGCCAAACAGGAAGTATTTACATCTGTCTCAAATCCTTTATGTGCAAATGAAGTAATTTAGGCTGTAATTATGGCTTAAGAATCTCTTTTTACAGTCAGCAAAGTGAAACTGGAGTGGACCATCCCAGCACAGCCAATCAGAGCGCTGCTTTCGACTGTGGATAAAACTAAAACCTCTTCTTTACAAACTGTAAAACATGAAGACATATTGACAAAAATATATTGTATTATAACAAATAAAAAAAGTAAGAAAACTAGTGCTGACGTTTGCCCAGGTCTGTTCTAAAGAGACACTTTGTTATGGTGGGACTGACATGGCACAGGGCAGTCAAAGGCTTCATTGGAAATATACAAAGAATGAACAGAATTCATAATTATATACAGCATTACTATAATCTGTGAACAGTAATGTATTAGTATGAACAAAGTAGTGGAGGTAAAAGAACGAGTCTAGACAAATGTGAGGGAAGAGCCAGTAGCAGCGCTGGGTCATAGTCATGTGACCTCATTGAAGGATCCTGGAGTCTGGAGAGGAACACAGAGAAACAGCAAGTATTAGTTTATTTTGTTTGTTTAGAACAAATTAGCAACACGTGTGCATATTTCCATAAAAGATGATAGTATAGCAAATTTTACATAAATCGTACAGTCTTATTAGAGCTCGAAAAAGAGTCAGAAAAGAAAACTCCCAAGCCATAAGCAAAGACATAACAGCTTCCTTCATTAAAGGTGCTATACCTGATTTTTGCTTTCTTAAAAAACACCCCACAAATAATTTGTGTTAATGTTCCTACATCAGGTGCATGTTTTGCTCACTTACCTAAGTTCAGCACAAGGTGTTTGAGGCTTTTTTTTTTTTTTTTTTTCCAGCTGTTAGGAGTGAGACTTTTCAGTATGCTAAGAGCAGCTAGTAAGTACGTAGTAAGTAAGTATTTGTGTAGCACCTTTCACAAACACAAAGTCACAAAGCGTTCAAAGTGATATGGCTAAACCCCCTTCCCCACTCAGTGACAGCAGCAGCCCTGGAGCAGCTCAGCAGAGGCGATTTGCCTGGCGCCTCAACCTCTGACGATCACCAAATATTCACTAACCACGTTGGTGGTGAAACTGGAGCACACAGAGAAAACCACCCAGACACAGGGAGGAACATGCAAACTCCACACAGAAAGGCCCGGTCCGAGCGGGAGTCGAACTTGCGACCCCTTCTTGCTGGGAGGCAAGAGTACTATTCGCATCATTTCTGCATCAGGGAAAAATTTGGGACTACGCAGACGGTCTATCGGCATTTCAATGGCAGCTGTCTGCTGCCCTCTACAAGCAGCTACTTGAAATGTACAGAAATTATAAATACTATAGCATCTGCTGATAGTAGTGCGGACTTCACATGCAGGAGATAGAAAACCAAGCTGGTCCGCGTCAACAGTGCTTGAGGAGGTGTGTTTGCAAAAATGACACAACTCCATCTCGCAGACACTAGTGGGCCTTACCGACGCAACAAGTATAAACTGAACTTTAGGCTCAAAAATGAGTGGGAAGAAGGAAACTTTTATTTACCACCCCTGTTGGACACAAAAACATAAATAAATGCTTTTACTGGTATATAGAAATTTATAAATAAATAAATAAAATAATTCCCACACATTAAAGACACTATATATGGCTTCCTGAGTCCCCCATATGGAACTGTAAATAAATGAGGATGTCTGGAATTACAGGAGGTAAAATTTAGGAAACTTTACAGACATTTTTACAGACATGGACAGTGCACACAGGAAGTAGGTCAGTGGTAATGACTCGCGGTCCTTAGGTAAACAAGACATTAAACAAAACTGAACATAGTGTATTAAAAACACATATTTTTATCAACTTTTGCAGATGTTTTAAGCCAGTTTTGGCCCTTTAATGTTAGCTTCTTACCTGTGCCATGATGTACTTGTCGTCATCGTCGTCGATATGGTTCATGTGGGAGACGTGTTCCTCCGTGTTGATGGTGTTGTCTGAGGCGCTCCTGATCATCTCAGGCTCGTCTCTGAACAGGTGGACCACGTAGACCACCTGAAGGACCCACACACAGACACAGGTTATTATCAGACACACACTGGAACACCTGAAGGACCACAGACAGACACAGGGTTATCATCAGACACACACTGGACCACCTGAAGGACCACAGACAGACCAGGGTTATTATCAGACACACACTGGACCATCTGAAGGACCACAGACAGACACAGGGTTATTATCAGACACACACTGGACCACCTGAAGGACCACACACAGACCAGGGTTATTATCAGACACACACTGGACCACCTGAAGACCACAGACACAGGTTATATCAGACACACACTGGACCACCTGAAGGACCACACACAGACCAGGGTTATTATCAGACACACACTGGACCACCTGAAGGACCACACACAGAACAGGTTATTATCAGACACACACTGGACCACTGAAGGACCACAGACAGACCAGGGTTATTATCAGACACACACTGGACCACCTGAAGGACCACACACAGACACAGGGTTATTATCAGACACACACTGGACCACCTGAAGGACCACGGACAGACCGGGGTTATTATCAGACACACACTGGACCACCTGAAGGACCACACACAGACACAGGGTTATTATCAGACACACACTGGACCACCTGAAGGACCACACACAGACACAGGGTTATTATCAGACACACACTGGACCACCTGAAGGACCACACACAGACACAGGGTTATTATCAGACACACACTGGACCACCTGAAGGACCACACACAGACACAGGGTTATTATCAGACACCACTGGACCACCTGAAGGACCACAGACAGACACAGGGTTATTATCAGACACCACACTGGAACACCTGAAGGACCACAGACAGACCGGGGTTATTATCAGACACACACTGGACCACCTGAAGGACCACACACAGACACAGGGTTATTATCAGACACACACTGGACCATCTGAAGGACACACACAGACACAGGGTTATTATAGGATAACACACTGGACCACCTGAAGGACCACACACAGACACAGGGTTATTATCAGACACACACTGGACCACCTGAAGGACCACACACAGACACAGGGTTATTATCAGACACACACTGGACCACCTGAAGGACCACACACAGACACAGGGTTATTATCAGACACACACTGGACCACCTGAAGGACCACACACAGACACAGGGTTATTATCAGACACACACTGGACCACCTGAAGGACCACACACAGACACAGGTTATTATCAGACACACACTGGACCACCTGAAGGACCACACACAGACACAGGGTTATTATCAGACACACACTGGACCACCTGAAGGACCACAGACAGACCAGGGTTATTATCAGACACACACTGGACCACCTGAAGGACCACACACAGACACAGGGTTATTATCAGACACACACTGGACCACCTGAAGGACCACAGACAGACCGGGGTTATTATCAGACACACACTGGACCACCTGAAGGACCACACACAGACACAGGGTTATTATCAGACACACACTGGACCACCTGAAGGACCACAGACAGACCGGGGTTATTATCAGACACACACTGGACCACCTGAAGGACCACAGATCAGGGTTATTATCAGACACAACTGGACCACCTGAAGGACCACAGATCAGGGTTATTATTAGACACACACTGGACCACCTGAAGGACCACAGATCAGGGTTATTATCAGACACACACTGGACCACCTGAAGGACCACAGACCAGGGTTATTATCAGACACACACTGGACCACCTGAAGGACCACACACAGACCAGGGTTATTATCAGACACACACTGGACACCTGAAGGACCACAGAGGAGGGTTTATAAGGTTAATCGAGAACAGTGGTGGAGGGCCAGACTGACAACAACAAATTCTCATTATTGCAAATGCATTTCTACGTCAGAAGACCAGTACAAATAAATAATGTCCAACAAAATCTTAAATGAGTTTATAAAACGTCAAGTTTATAAAATAGCTTCTTTTTATGACATCAACTGTGACTTTTTTTTCTCCTCGTTTTGAGTTTTTTTTTTTTTTTTAGTAAAATCATAACTTTCTTCAAGCTTCTAATTTATTTTCATAAAATTAGTTTAACCTTAAAAGGTTACAAGTTTATTATGGTACTTTTACAAAAAAAATAAATAAATATGACTTGGACTTGAAAGAGTCAAATGTTTGCATGAAATAAATCATATATTTCTAACAATGTTTCATGGTCCAACTTAGAATTTTAATCTTGTAAAAATTGAAATAAAATAATATATTATAAAAAATATATATACAGTATATAGGGGGTGCACGGTAGCAGAGTGGTTACAGCTCTGGCTTCCAATAAGGAGGTTGTGGGTTCAACTCCCGGGTCGGACCATATCAACATCTCACGATCTCTCTGGGTGGAGTTTGCATGTTCTCCCCGTGTCACCGTGGGTTTTCTCCGGGTACTCCGGTTTCCTCCCACCGCCAAAAACATGTACGTTTAGGTTCATTGGGCATCACTGTAAATTTCCCTTAGTGAGTGAATGAGAGAGTGAATGTTTGTCTGTCTGACCCTGCGACAAGTTGGCCACTGCCCAGGGTGTTTCCCCGCCTAAGGCCCAAAGTCACTGGGATAGGCTCCAGTCACCCGCGACCCCTAACGGGATTAAGCGGTAGTGAATGAATGTATGAAAATGAATGAATGAATATTATAAAAAAAATTTAAATTGAAAAATAGCTTTTTATGGCTTTGACTTTATTCTCATTGTGAATTTAATCTCGAAATGTTACAAGTTTATTGTTGTAGCCCAAGATTTTGTCGCAGTTTGCCCAGGTCTGGTTTCAAGTTTGAAAATTTGTCGCTTACACGTCCCCTAGTTATTTATTTATTTAATTTTTAAGCGTATACATTGTTTTATTGAATAATAATTTAAGATTTTTAAAAACTTTTGAACATCATCACAACCTGTCTGCAGTTTTAAAAATGCTTGGTCAGCAGAAGAGGCACTTGATTAAGTATGTCACATAAGTGTGTAATTTTATGATGTAATACTGAATAGTATAGGAGCCTAAGTAAGTTTATGCTTCTTCCTTCTCCTTTTTGAGCATTTCGAGGAGGCGGTTTTGCAAAGAGCCATGATTCAATGCAAGTCTGTCAGAAAAGTGAAGCTATATTTGGTATTCCATGTAAGCTGTTTTACAAATTGTTCCTTAGAATAGAAAAGTGAGTCAAAGCGATGGAGAAACATGTTGGGTAAAGTGTAAATCAGTAGCGGAGGCAGACAGTCTGAATTGCTGACTTAATACAAGTTTGCCTGATTACTGACAACAGGAAGTATTTAAGTCCAGAGCGATGGTAAACTGCAGACATAGACAGCAGCACGGCTAAGGTAAGAGCTTCCCTTTACTCTGTCAGCTGTTCAGTGTTGTATAAACTTCTCTTTCTGCTTCAGTTCACAGACATGAGGACCACAACGCTGGCTTTGATGCTTTGCCTGGCGCTTTTTGTGACGGTGAGTGTTTTCAGTAGGGATAGGACCAGTAGATTTGGATACTTTGGCTTTAGGTATCTGCCTGTGACACTGTAAACCCAACAACACCTAAAACTCCACCTATTGTAGGTAATCAGGTTAGATATTTTCTTCTAGTAACAAAAGATACAATTTTAACATCCAAACGTTCACAATTCTACTAAACGTTTCCATGCTTTTCATATTGTGATACAAATCTCCGTGACAATCTGCTTTTTTGATGAAGATGTCATACTGTGATTTCTTTTTTTTGATATTTTTTTAAAATCTGAAATAACAAATATAGCTACATAATAACAAAAACAAATGACGATATTTGATTCCAGTATCGATTCAATCATGATTTGATTCTTGTCTCAATAGACCCATTTACTGTTAGTAAACAAAGATGGCTGCGCGCGCTAACTGGTGCCGTGAGTGGTGCCCAGTCTCAGGCTTTTCAAGCTACGCAGGTGCATTTTCATTAAAAAATCTCAAAACTCTCTTTAAAAACTCAATTTAACGAACGACAAGCGACTCCAGATCCATGTAGTTAGCTCCTGACTGTTAGCTTGACGTTAGTAAGTGTCCCGACATTCAGTGACCTGATATTTACTTATATTTGATGGAAAAAACTCATGAGCACAAGAGAAAAGCTTTGAGCTACAAATCCCTTGATGAGTTTGACGACATAAGGAGGTGAGTTACCGTGACATTGCTTCAGATTTTTGTGTAAGTTGTGTTAATTATTTATCAATTATCAGTGGAGAATTAGAGTCACAGTAAACTGCACCTGTGGCTTTATTTTGTGCTGATTTCTACAGAAGATTATTTTATAAAAGACTACGAGCATATACTTATGACTCTGAGGCCATGTATTTGTTTGATAGTGATCCCTCATTTTTTCTATAGATTTTAGCGGCAAGCTAGTTAGCCCGAAAAAAATCACAAATTATAAAATGTGTCACTGGTGCAAACCCAAGGAACACATTAGGAATGGTCAGAGCTTCGTTTGAAGTCATTGTTAAGTTTTCTAACCGTTTAATATCGTTAGTACAGCTGACTCATTTTGTATAGAAACTTATGGAGAAACTCTGCGGAGGGCACCAGTGCGGCTCCGCCCCCAAAATGACTCTGAACGGGTCTATACCTGGGTCACAATTCTGATATGTTTTCAATTTTGTTAAGCCTCACAAGAACAAACTTGTTTTTCTCATTGTTAATTATACTCATTATTTATACTCATTATTACTGATTGAATGTAGTTTTTTAGAGAAATCAATGTAATCCCTCATTTGTCCAGGAGTGGTCCATAGTAGAAAGTCTTCAAAGTTGTCATCTGTACAGCGTTTCTGAAGATCAAGCCGTTTCGAATGGAAAATCACTTCCTCTGACTGAGAAAAGACAGTGGTATCAACCTTTTCTTACATGAGGATCAAAACCAGTATTGAATTGAAACACCACTATCGAACAATGTGATTCTATATTGGAGATCATCCTATCCCTTGTTTTCGTTGATTTAAATTCTTTATTTACAAACGTTGACTTTTTTTTTTTTTTTTTTTTTCAGCCATCTCGTCAAGTTTCTTTGAAAATGCTTGCCCGAGCAGCAGAGGCCATCAACCAGCGGCGGTGCGGAGCTAGTCGGTGTGAAAACAATACACCCACCAGACTGAACATCACCCCTCCACCAAGTCCACCAAGCAACTTATGTTTGAGCAAAAGAAGTAGTCAGAACATCTGTCTGGCTCAGTGCATTAACTCGTGCAGCTGAGTCGACATGAAAACGTAGAATTCACTGTGGACAGACTGTTTGATGATGGTGTGAGATGTACTGTCATGTTGTTCTTGTACCAGGCATCTTTCACTTTGGTTCATAGAAGTAAATAATAAATAAGTGGAGTGGAACAGATAATAATGCGTGTGGTTTCTCATGCTGTGGTTGAAAGTATGGCTGTAGTCGACCGAAGAAATTCTTAGTCGACTAAAAAAGTATGTTTTTGACTGACCATTTAGCTGACTGAAAATGTTAGTGTTCATGCAAAAACAACAATTTATGGAAGAAATTAAGAGAAAACAGTGGTCCCAGTTTGGTCCCAAAAATGTAACTAATGAACTTTGTTTTGTTACTGTTCAATACAAATTCTTATAATCAAAATAAACCCTTGCTCAATTAATAAAAATGTTGGTCAACCAAGACTCCAACGATGGATTAATCGACTAAAAGACTAAAGGACTACAGCCCTAGTTGAAAGAGTTATACTGCAAAAAAGGCCCTTCAAAAACTAATACATAAGCTTATTTTGAGGTAAAAATGTCTTATTTCATATGAAATACTCTGCCAGTGCAGTAAGAAAGTTTGTCTAACCTAGTTGTTTTGAGCAGAACAAATCTATTCTTGATTCAAGCAATTGTGGTTTAAAACAAATACAAATTTGCTTAAAATAAGTTTTTATATCTAGATAATGTAAATCAGGAGAGAATCATCAAATAATCGTAGAGGACTTGGTCTTATTAAGTGAAAAAATCTTAAAATTAGTTTTTAATTCAAGTTTTTTTTTATCTTTTCCTTTTTTGCAGCGTACACACTTCAAAAACTGACTTTCAAGACAAGTTCAAGTTGCTTGATTCTAGGATTTAAACCTAATTTCAAGCATTTTGACAAATTTAACCTTGATTTTTTTATTTTCTATTTTTTTTGGGTGCACGGTAGCAGAGTGGTTAGAGCTCTGGCTTCCCAATAAGGAGGTCGTGGGGTTTCGACTCCCGGGTCGGACCATATCAACATCTCACAATCTCTCTGGGTGGAGTTTGCATGTTCTCCCCGTGTCACCGTGGGTTTTCTCCGGGTACTCCGGTTTCCTCCCACCTCCAAAAACATGCATGTTTAGGTTAATTGGGCATCACTGTAAATTTTCCTTAGTGAATGAATGAGAGAGTGAATGGTTGTCTGTCTAACCCTGCAGCAAGTTGGCCACTGTCCAGTGTGTTTCCCGCCTAAGGCCCAAAGTCACTGGGATAGGTTCCAGTCACCCGCGACCCCTAACAGGATTAAGCGGTAGAAAATGAATGAATGAATGAATGAATAACCTTGATTTATTGTTGAGACATAGATTATTTTCCTGTTTCAAAGTGTTTTGAACTGATTTCAAGACATTGCTTCGAATTTCAAGACCAATTATTTTTCTTAGGCCATTGGCAAATACATTTTTCCTCTCACTTAAAAGCAGTTCAAATGTTTTGAAACCAGTAAATGATTCTACATTGCATACTGTACATAAGCAACTAAATCTTATCCAGTTAAAACAGCTCAAATCTGGATGAAAATTCTGATTCCAAGTCATTTTAAGCAAAATCTAGAACTGGTGCAAGAGCTGAAAATGTGTATTCCTCCACCAAAATGCTTTAGAAGTCAGACTGTTTTAAATGTGTTCAAAAAAAATTTACAAAAATACTCATAAATAACAAAAGTATCACTTCAGATTGAGATGTTTAAGTTATAATAAGACAGATTTTGTTAGTTGAGAATTTAAAAAAAAATGCTAAATACGTCCTATAATGCTGCAACATCGACTGAACTGTGATAAATTCTGCAGCTGATTAT
Source organism: Mugilogobius chulae (assembly GCA_038363315.1). NCBI lineage: Eukaryota > Metazoa > Chordata > Actinopteri > Gobiiformes > Gobiidae > Mugilogobius > Mugilogobius chulae. Next base: position 53,234,192 of record CM076396.1, read on the forward strand.
GATTCTCTTGTTCTTTACATTATGAATCCATTGTGACTTGAATAATCACAATTATCTATTAATCTTGACGTCCCTGACACCACGTGAAGCACCTGAACCACCACAGAGCAGGGTTATTGTCATCAGACACACGCCGGATCATCTGCTGACCCACTTTTCAGCCACAGACCAAGCAAGTTTCAAAGCCACTAAAGCCACGGATCTGAGTGTGTCCTCCAGCACTTTGCTCCATTTACACACACACACAATAGTCCCAGTATATTTAGAAATCTGCAGAGTTATTTTAAAGAAGCGCTTTTTTTAATTTAGACCTAATTTAATTGTTCTTCAATACTGGGCTAAACAAGCTTTTGATAATTGAATTTTCTCCTTGTATTTTATAAATATATTTGTCTCTCTTTGACCTTTGACTTGACTTGACTTGTTCTTTGACTTGGGTCTCTCTCTTGGGACTTGTTGACTTGGACTTGTCTCTCTTTGACTTGGGACTTTACTTGGACTTGTCTCTTTTTGACTTAGGACTTGACTTGGACTTGTCTCTCTTTGACTTGGACTTGACTTGGACTTGTCTCTTTTTGACTTGGACTAAACTTGGACTTGTTTCTTTGACTTGAGACTTGACTTGGACTTTTCTCTCTCTCAACTTGGGACTTGACTTGGACTTGTCTCTCTTTGACTCAGGACTTGACTTGGACTTGTCTCTCTTTGACATGAGACTTGTCTCTCTTTGACTTGGGACTTGACTTGGACTTGTCTCTCTTTGACTTGGGACTTGTCTCTCTTTGACTTGAGACTTGACTTGGACTTGTTTCTTTGACTTGGGACTTGACTTGGACTTGTCTCTCTTTGACTTGGGACTTGACTTGGACTTGTCTCTCTTTGACTTGAGACTTGACTTGGACTTGTTTCTTTGACTTGGGACTTGACTTGGACTTGTTTCTTTGACTTGGGACTTGACTTGGACTTGTCTCTCTTTGACTTGGGACTTGACTTGGGACTTGTCTCTCTTTGACTTGGGACTTGACTTGGACTTGTTTCTTTGACTTGGGACTTGACTTGGACTTGTCTCTCTTTGACTTGGGACTTGACTTGGACTTGTCTCTCTTTGACTTGGGACTTGACTTGGACTTGTTTCTTTGACTTGGGTCTTGGACTTGGACTTGTCTCTCTTTGACTTGGGACTTGACTTGGACTTGTTTCTTTGACTTGGGACTAAACTTGGACTTGTCTCTCTTTGACTTGGGACTTGACTTGGACTTGTCTCTCTTTGACTCTGGACTTGACTTGGACTTGTCTCTCTTTGACTTGAGACTTGACTTGGACTTGTGTCTTTGATTTTGGACTTGACTTAGACTTGACTACTATTTTCTACCTACACAAGATGGCTGCCGAAACTGAACATTTGTAGCAATTGGTGCCATGGCTTCCTTCTCTTTAGTTATTATAATACTACAATGTTCTAATCCTAAACTACTGACAAATCAGACACTACTATCACAACAAAAGCATAGACAATATCCGAATTCTCTTACTTCTTCTCCAACCAAACCGGAAGAGTGCTCACCAGGGAAGGCAGCGACGGCGCCCCCTACAGCCTGGCCGCTCATCACGTCGCTCCAGTGGTTGCGGTACTCGGCCACCCTGTTGAAGCCGGTGAGCAGGGCCAGAGTGAGCAGGGCCAGGCAGAAGAGAGGAGCGGAGAGACGGCCCGCTCTGGTGCCCACGCATGTCATCACGTACACCTGGAAGTCAGCGAACAAACAACTCGTTTTAAGCGTGTATACAATGCTAAAGTGTGAGATTTTTGTCCTTGTTATAAGCAGGACTCGCACTCATAGACCAAAAAAGGGTATTTCTAACGGACCAAAGGCAGCGGGGGTGGAAACAGGGCTTTAGGCTGAGCTTTGATCTTTAAAAGTAAGAAAAGCACGATGCTGGAGAACAGCCTCAGACAGTCAGAGAAAAAAGATACGAAACTTTCTCGTCCGTGAGCAATCCAAAAGTAAGTCAAACTACTGGATTCTTCATGTTTGGAGGGTTCAATGTAATCTCTGCTCCAGGAAAGAGGCGGAATCTATAGAATCTGCATCAGAAAGTAGAAAAGTCTAATCCAGAGCGGACAATTCTTTTTTATCGAGGGCCATATTCAAATCCGGCCTAGTGGTAAAGGGCCGGACCACAATTATTGATTTAAGATAGGTATAAGAATTCGTTATTTCTTGCAAGCAAATGTTTTATTTAAATAACTAGGTTATTTTGTTGTATACATTCATTGTGTATATTAAGAATACAAGTGCAAACACATGCTCCTTTATTGTTTTCTGGTTAGGATGGTTTTAGTTTATGGACCTAGACTTGTTTTGATGTGTTTCTGTCTCGTTTCAAATGTGGCTAAAAACACTAGTACAGGTCATGCTTATTAAATAATTTACAAACAAATATATAACTGCTTACTATTTTTAATAAAATCGTCATTGTTTATGTTGTTTTCAAGCCACTGGGAGCCGCCATTTTGGTTGATGACATAAAATAGTGTTTCTATGGTTACTCCCACATTTTATCTGTGAACAGTTGAAACAAAAACACCACTGACAGTGTCCAGTTCTGGCCTCTTCCTCTTGATTATCTTCAGTTTTACTAGATTTCACATAATCGTTCTGTATTTGGCTTTAACAAGGTTTAACCCAGGACTTCATGTTGATTAGTTACCTGTTACCTGACAACACTATTTTATGTCACAACCGCAGCAAAATGCAGCCTCCATGTATTCATTTCTTCATAATACTATTTTAATAAAACTAAAAACACTTCCAAGGTATTTGTCCCGTATTTATACAAGTGATGATATGAAGTGTTTTAAGGTAAACATGTGATTATATCAGGTTCGCTTTAAAGGAGACATATGGCAGTGTTCTCTCATTGTTGTATTTGGATGGATTCCTTCATGTTTGAGTAACCTTGTATTGTTCTGTTCCAGTTCTCAGTCGTCACCTATTTATCCCCGCCACTTGTCTGTATTTACTTACGATTCCTTGAACATTAGGATTCTGAGTAAAACATGTAGGATTCAAATTGTCACATAGACATTTAAAACCAACAATACAAATAGTAATTTTTAATCTATGGCTTATTCAAGTAAAATTTTACAATAAAGAGGCAGAGCTTATCAGTTCTTCACTATTTAAGAGGAAGTCAAAAGACCAATTTCTACTTCTAAGCTTTTTTGGATCATTTTTGTGTTTTGCAATGAACAAAATGTGAAATATTGATGTACTCATGCCATAGTTTCTTCCTAAATATCACAGTAGGTCTCCTTTAATATTTGATCTTGGCTTGGAGTGAGACAGGGGCAATTTGCAAAGCAGCAGCTCCTTTGACAGCCTCTTTTTTAACGTGTTTCAAGGCATCACAATTACATTCAGCAGTGGTGCAGCGTGGGGTCCTCTCTTTTTGGAAAAATTCAGTACATTTTGGTGCATTCTGATGCATTTTCATGTTTCCAGTGGCTGAAGAAAATGAGAATGAAATCCTGTTTTTTTTATTTCAACCTACTGTTGAGCCTATTTTGTAAAAATATGTTTCCAATTTAAACATTTGGTTAAACAACCACTTGAAAAACAAATAAATGAAAATGGTTTTGAGAAAACATTTTTTTGGTTTCAGGCACAGAGATCTGGGCATATCCTTTTTTTTTTTGCAGTTTTACGAAAGCAGTTTTTTTTTTTTAACAGATTATTTCAACTAGCTTACACATAGGCCTTTTAGAGCCGGCTCTGCGCATTACAAAAACCTTGTTCATTTGTTTGCGCACTAGTATGCATTTTATGAAAATAGGTCTCAATAATTTTCCAGGAAAACATTTGATTTTCCATGAGATTTGGTTGTATGCGTTTTCTATGGCTAAAAATGGGCTAATCATTTTCCAGATTTTCCAGGTTTTCCAGGATGTGTGGGAAGCCTGTTGATTTTAGCCACAGATATCAGAGTCCACAGATACAAACAGGTTCAAATGCTGTCTTATTTTTCCTCAAAGTCACTGTAAATCTTTTATTTACATTTGAGGCGTTAGTCCACCTTACACACTGTTCCTTTAATAACCAAAAAAGTAGATTTGACGTTTAGCTTCACTTCAAGAAAGATGCTCTAAATCAGCAATGATAACCACATTTAACTAAATCCAAGCTTGAAAGAGTTGAAAGAGAAACATTTTCATTCAAGTTTGCAGTCATAACGAGTGAAACATTTCTTATTAGTCTTGATTTGTGGTTTAAAAAAATAGAAGGTACTTTATTTGAAGCTCAGATTGGATCACTAAACAAGATTCAGGAGTGAATGAAGCTAGGTACAACTGTTTCTGATGAGAGAATGATGTCACTACAGCAGGGTTCCTGCACAACTTCTAGAATGACATTTAAGACTTTTTAAAGGGAACCCTGAATATAATCACATGTTTACTCTAAAACACTTATAATATCATCACTTATATAAATACAGGACAAATACCTTGGAAGTATTTGAAGTTTTATTAAAATAATGTTATGAAGAAATTACATGAAGGCAGCCATTTTGCTGCTGTTGTGACATAAAATAGTGTTGTCAGGTAACAGGCTGTAGCAGGTAACTAATCAACATGAATTCCTGGGTTAAACCTTGTCAGTTTGAGCCGGAGCAAAGCCAAATACAGAACGATTATGTGGAATCTAGTAAAACTGAAGATAATCAAGAGGAAGAGGAAGAACTGGACACTGTCAGTGGTGTTTTTGTGGAACTGTTCACAGATGAAATTGTGGGAGTAACCATGGAAACACTATTTTATGTCATCAACCAAAATGGCGGCTCCCAGTGGCTTGAAACAACATAAACAATGACAATTTTATAAAAAATAGTAAGCAGTTATATATTTGTTTGTAATTTATTTTAATAAGCATGACCTGTACTAGTGTTTTAGCCACATTTGTCTTCATATCCAGGGTACTTTTTAAGACCTTGTATATCAAAATTTAGGACCATGCGCACGTTTAAAGACATTATTTTTATAAATACAAAATATTTGTTTTTGTTTGGTCTTTTATTGACTCTCAAAATGACATACATTTCAGTTATTTCTTATCAAAAATAACATTTGCAGAGGCCCATCCCAATATGATGTAATCACGTCTGCACCTTTATGTTTATAAAGTTCACAGAACTTTGTGACGCAGAGGTTCAACTTGAACTAACGTGGACATAAGCGGAGAGTTCTTTGCTGATGCTTTCACCACATGAGCACAATCTATTGTGCACCTTTAATAAATCAAAAAAATGTAACGAAACACCCGCGATGAAGTGCACGGCTCATTATGGACAGCGCGCAGCATCTGTAGCGCCAGCAAATGACAAAGTCAGACGATTTTAGCCTGAAGTGTTGAATTTGTTTAAGCGCAGTTAAATAGTTCTTGTTTAATAACAAAATTGTGAGGCGATTCATGCTAAGCTAACACTGAGCTCCTGATATCTGAAGCACCTACGTCTGTTGTGTGTTGTTGCTCTGACGCTTATTTACATGACAGCATCACAGCAAATGTAATATCTCACACATTCTTCATTTAACTTTGATAAATCTGCTACAAATACAAGGTCTTAAAAAAGCTACTTCAAATTTAAGACCTAAAAACTTTTTAAGTCTTTTAAGGACCCGCGGGAGCCCTGTAACATGGTGAAAAGTTACACTCACGGTCAGGTATAGCGCCGTGTAGAGACTTAGCGCCGCCTCTTTGCAGGGGAAAGACTTGCGCGCTCTGGCGACATCGGGAGCCGGTCCGGTGCAGGCTTCTGATTGGCTGATGAACATGGGCTTGTCCTGGCAGCTCAGAGCCGTGTAGTTTGGCTGACACACCGACAGGAAGTGAGGCGTCAGGCTTCCTGTCACCAGTTGGCCCGCGTTTATGAAGATGTCGGTGGAGAAGAGGCCGAATGCGTACACACCTGCGGAGACGACATGTTTCATTTTGTACATTTAGAGTTAAAGTATGTTTCAGGTACTTTCAAACTTTTGTATCAAATCACTGAACACAGCTACCATCTTTGCAATTTGTTTACATTTATTAAAAAAAATCCTATATAAAATAAAGTTCTTATTTCAGTTTGTAAAATTGGTAAATGTATTTTTGGGGAGAAGCATAAAATTGTCTCAAAGAACAGAGCTTCAAGTCCCAAGTCTTAGTCCAGTTTATCAAATACAACTCTTCAGAATATTTGAATCTGATTGGTTGAAGCACCTGAACCAGAAAGTAGCAGAGAAGCTACATACACTAAAATCGTTCTTATCCAAAAATGCACAAATCACCTCTGTGTGCACATTTTTTAAAAGTCAAAAATGTTTGTTTTTCTGCAAAAATAGATCAAATTAAAGGGACTATACCTGATTTTTGCATCCTAAAAATGTAAATAAACAGAAAAAATTAATTTTAACCTTTTTCCTTCCGGCTACATGATTTCCTCACGTAGCTAATGCATTCTGAGCTTCAGAATTGTTCATCATGATGAGTTTTAATGTTTTTTCACAGCTTTTAGCAGCAAGGTGAGTCACTATGCTAACAACAGTTAGCCACAATGCTAAAAACAAAAACAGAAAAAGTTGCACACAAACGGGATTTTATTAGACATAGACAGGACTTTGGGGACTAATTTCCACCTGATTAGATACATTAACAAGGCATCAGTGCTAGGGGGAAATTGCTTTTAAGTTATCTTGTTGCAAAAAAATCGAGTACAGTCCTTTAAGTCTGTTGGTGCTGCCAGGTTTGTGTGATTGGCCTGCCTCTGCTTTGTGATTGGTTTAAACTGTGCACATGGTGAGGCTAGTAAAACGAAGGCCAATAGAAGAGGAGGTAAGTACTTATCTACTGACCTGTTAACTAAGTCATTCAAACCTGCTGTTTCTAATGCTGCGTTCCAGGCATCTGGGAAATGGAATATTTATCAGATGAAAAAATATCAGTTTCCAGTTTAGACTGTTTCAACTGAATCAACTTATTAACTATGTTTATGTCTATGGTTTATGGCTAATGCTAATCTTTAGGCTGAACAAAAATTATGTTACGTAACTTGTATCCAATGCTTACATCCAGTTACTGTGGTGACCAGGTCCCAGTTCACAGGTGGTATTTACCAGTTCGCCTGGTGTTCCCACTCATTTTTTTAGATGGTGAGTGGGAAATATCCCAGTTGCCTTGAACGCACCTTAAGTAGCTCATTGGCCCACTTATTTATTTATCACTATTTTATCAGGTAGGTCAATTAAGAACAATTTCTCATTTACAATGATGATCCTGGCTTGGCAGCAGTACAAGATAAAACAAATCAATCCAACATTAAAACTTTTAAAGGAAATAAAGTTCAGTGTTAAAAACATGTGCATTCATCCTGTAAAATACGACAAATTGAACTTTTAAAAACAGAGAAAAAAACAACAGAGCTAAGTTTTAAAGCTTGCTGTAATTATTTCCAGTCACTTGCAGCGGAGAACTGAAATGAAGTTTGTCCAAACGTGGTCCGAGCTTTAGGAAATGACAGATTTATGGAACTATTAGACCAGAGTGTGCGACTGTGGATGTTTAATAATGAACTGAGGTATGAAGGGGTTTTACCAACTAAAGCTTTGTAAATGAAAATAAACCAATGAGTTTGTCGGCAAAGACTACAGTGGTGATAGTGAAAAGTGCACCTGTATAAGTGCCTAAATAATAGGGCCCCAGGGGTACTCAGCAAGCTCATAGTCCCACTTAGAGCTGTGGGCTCCATCACGAGGGTCTTCAAATGGAAATGTGAAAGTGCAACTGAGAAAATCCTCATTTGGACAGTCTGCATTCTCTGTCCAGGAGCTAAACTGTGGAACTCTCTGGACCCTAAGCTAAAAGTGAACCTGGACTGGGGTAGTTTTAAACATGAAAACGAGTTTTAAAGAGAACACAAATTTGTGTACATTAATATTGTACTGTATGCTACGCACTGTATAAATTATTCTTGATGTTAATGTAATTTTTTTCCTGTAAAAGCCCTTCTAGGGACGAACATTGCAAATTAGCCAAGGCTATAAAGGTATATGCTACATGTTTAATGTGCGTACTTGTCCCTATCAAATCAAATAAAATAATAAATAAATAAATAATAAATAAACAAAACAAATGGATGAGTGATAAATAACATCCAGCTTATGCAGCAATGTTTTTAACGCTGATCTATAAAATTAGTCTCCGTAGTCTAAGCTGGGAAGAACTGTAGTTTTACCTTTAGTGGTGGAAGGCGTGGCTCTAGGCAGGGAAACACATGTTCATTATTTGAAAAACAGTTGCTGAATTTGTCCTTGCTTGAAAAATCCTCTAGTCCAATTTAAAAATTTAAAACCGATTGTCCAAAACACTGACTGAAGCACTGTGAATCAGTTTTCAGAAATCATATTGACACATGTGGTCCCGACCGATTGTTGTCCGAATAAACAGTATTACCAATATTGACATAATTCATTCTAATCTGTTGGATCCTGACGTGACCCTGTTTGTGAGCATTACCGATGAAGCGGAAGGTCCGGCGCACCATGGGGTTGACGTAGCAGCAGTCCCCCACCATCACCACCTTGTCCTGGTCGTAGAGGTGAGCCGAGTTATGGAGCAGGAACATGACCAGCTCCACTCCGAGATCTGGAAAGATTCATTCATATTCAGATGCTGACTACCACATTATTATACAACATTTACACTTATACAGACAGTAACGTTACATAGGCACTTGTCCGTTTATTAGGGGTGTTTTCTGGCAACCATTACACTTTATGTTCACTGACTTAAGAACATATTCAAGGCATTTCTGTCTGTGTGCTTTCAGATTGCTGGAAGAAGTCTGAAGTATTCTGACATTTAATTAGCAGGATTACTTTATTAGCATTCACAGGTATTTCCTAGAACTAAGATGAAATCATGTTAGTTAACCATGACATTTAAACCTACAGTAGTATGAATACAAGGAATTGTTCTAAAGATATTTGAACCAAAAATAGTAACTCATCTGGACTTTTGAAAGTATCATGCATGAACGTGATGAATTTCCAAAGACTCAAACAAAACATAGTCTACTAGCCTTATGGTAAAACTTATACTGAACTCATAATGAACTCATCATCATTTAGTCATTTGTGCTGCATTTGAGATTCTTTTTCAAGGCTTTCTTTACAGTGCCATTGGTTAGGATCAGAAACAGCACAAGTATAACCCAAATGGCTATTTGCACTAAAGATGTGACAGAACAAAGTCATTCAACATTGGCACAATTTTTGAGTCAACCTGTGGTCCATTGAGATAGTAGTATGCACCTACAGTAGTTACCCTAGTTAGGAACCAACAGACTGTCAAAGAGGAAGTTATCAGGAAGTCAGATCTGTGGAGTGTTGTTATTGTTACAAATGTTAATAGTTTGGACAAATTCAGGAAAAGTGATAACATCTTGAACCCCTTTCAGCTCAGGAATTAGGCTGTGAAGTACCCTTTTTGGCTTTTGCCAGCACATTAGATGGAGATATTATTTCCTGTATTACTGCTGTTTCTAATCCTAACCAATAGTGCTACAATGGAAGCCTTGAATTTTGAATGAAAAAAACAAAAACAGAGGCTCAAATGCAGCACAAATGACTAAATAATTATGAATTCATTACATATTCATTATATGTTCTTCACAACTAGCTTACCATAAGGCTAGAGTATGTTTTGTTAATCTCTGGAGAAGAAAATTCATGACTCATGATATTCATGCTGCACTTTCAAAAGTCATGATGAGTTACGATTAAAATATCTTTATCTTCTGTGAACTCCTTGGATCCATAGTCAGTGTAAAAGTCATGGTTAACTAACATGATTTCATGTTCATGATTAGATGAAATAATAATAATTAATTCATGAAACCACTTGAACTCACAATAATTCATGGTGAATTCATGATATTCATGATATATTATTCATGACTCATGGTGAACTAATGCATGAATACATCATGAATTTACCATGAATTCATACATTCATTTCTCATGAACATTCATGATGATAATCAATGACCATGTCCCCTTATTATACAATGTTACCAAATTTGACTGTTATTTTTATGATTAGAAAATGCTCAAGCTAACCATCTTTATTCATTTCACCAGGACATCTTTTGCAAACATGTTTAAAAAAGACGATACAACAAAAATGACCCTTTGTTATCAACTTTTCCCAATTCACACAAAGCATGATCTGTTTTCCTAAGGGGTTCCAGTAGAGCTGGTTTCATGTCACTTTGTGGAAAGCGTCTAACATCGCATTGGGGTTTGTTCGCTCCACAGTAGATGGGGCCATTTTTCCTTTGAGCAATCGCTGCTTTTTGGTTGTTTTGTAGTTCAGGAAGTAGAGCATAAACATGTGTGTCATTGTTGTTTCTGGAGAAGAGAATTTTGTTTGAGTATACTTAAATGCAGAACACATTCAATAGGTGGTAGATGAAAACAGGACTTTTGTGAGCACCGGAGGCTCAGCTACAGGACAACAGAACATTACTCAAACATGCAGGAATCAAACCAAATACAACATTGAGTAAAATAATGATGAAGAACGATTCAGATGAGTGGATTTTACAGATCAAAACAAAAGAAAGTAGCCTACATCATTTACATAAAACGATAATAATAAATCAGGATTGTCTCACCAGCACGACGGGCAGCCCTCCCACCACAGAGTAGAGAATGACAGGCTGTACCCGGCTCCCCTGCTCCGGCCCGGGGTAGGGTTTACTCAGCTCCGGGTCTCTGCACGTGAATCCCTGGAGGGCCGGTCTAAAGGTGTCCGTGAACTCGCAATAATACACCAGCATGAGAGTGGCCACCAAAATCACCACCTGGAAGTACAACATGTTCCCAAAACCAATCCGAACATATCACAATCCGATCCTCGCTGTGTCCTCGGTGCTTCTCGCGCTTGAATTCCGTGCTGTGCCGTGCTGGGTTCACGTCTGGCTGAGCAATCTCCAAAGGGCCACTCAGCATCTCACTAGTGTGGGGAAAAGAGCAGGACAGTTTATATTTAGGCGCGGGCTGTCAGTACACATCACCGCACAAATCTACAACTTATAGGAGAAACCGGGATTAAAGCAGTGATTATGTAATGGCAGCCACTTCAGGGAGAGTTCTCAAGAGAAAAAAGTCCGGCTCTCAAGTAAAGAGATCAGGCACACGTCCTGGTTTGATCCTGCTTGGAGGAAATATGATGTCCTTGGTATCGTTTAGATAATCTTTTAACACTGTGGTTGTTGTAAATCTGACTGCCATAATGATTTAAAAGCTTTTAATAGCACTGGCTTTCTGTTCAGTATGGCAGAACAGATGAGCCCCGCTGACATTTCACAGTCCTGTGTTTTTAAAAAGGAATGTACCTTGGGGATGATTCAAGATTTCTTTATTTTGTCCTGAAGGAAATGTGTCTTGGACATACAGGCTGCCACACACAAGAAAAAGACAATAAAGAACAAACACAGACATTCAAGTAACACATTTACAGAAACACACCTTCATGAATTTAGGAGACTGACAAACTACAGACAGTCAAGTAACAACATTTACAGAACACAACAATCCCACCCTCATACATATCTCATCAGTTTCCCATAGCTACCTATAATTGCTGACTAGTGGCCTAGAATTTATTGGAGGTTCAACACAATCCTGACAGGGGTGTTAGGACTGGGGGGTGAATGGTACTACTTTCCCCAGGGCCCAAGGCAGGAAAGGGCCCCCAAAGCCGGCCATTTATGTTTGTAAGATAAGATTGTTCCACTAAATGTTATTTTTTGTGATATCAGAGTTTTTTCATCACTTCTATAAAACGTAGCAAATGGACTTTGGCTAAAGAAACCTGCTGAACAAAGAAGAATATTAATTAGCCAAATTCTTCACAATTATAAAAGCTAGAAATCATAATATTATAAGCAAGAGTTTGCAGATATCAGTGAACAAATATAGCTAAGTTTGACACAAAATGATCAGTTCAAATGTGCATATTCACTCAAATATTGTCAACACATTACTTCTTAATCCAGTAACATTATATCAGAAATGTCACAAGGACTTTCAAAGTATGTTTTTGGCAAATTTGACAATTTTTTCTGCTTAAAACAAGTTATCTTAAAGGTAAAAGACCCACGTAAACGTCTTGTTTAGTCATCTGTTATGGCGATAAACATCTTGAAGTTGCATTGTGAAGCATTTATTAGTATTAGTATATAGTATATACTAGAAGGAATTAAATAAATAAAACTCAAGATTATGTATTGGGCCCATCAACAAAGTTTGTACCTGGGGCCCAGAATTTGGTGCTACACCCCTGTTCACTGATATTGGGAGGAATCAGCTTTTAGACCTGTTCATGTATCTTTTTTGTTTCTTATTGGAACTCTATAGCGGCGTCCAGAAGGGAGCAGCTCATATTGGGAGAATAAGACAGAGAGGGGTCAGAGATGATTTTTCTGGCCTGTTTATAACAATCTCCTCAAACATCTGCTGTCAAGATGGATGTTCTTTGACTCTTATTACTTTGAGCCCTGTCCGCACTAGTCTGTTCAGTTCTATTTTGATTTAATGGACAAATGACCAAACCACACACACAGATCATATCTTATAACACTCTCGACCACAGCATGATAAAACACAAGCATTATTTTCTGCTCCACTCCAAAAAACCCTCAGTCTCCGCAAGAAATACAGTCTTTGTTGTATTCTGCTGCAGACTGAGTTCACGTGGACATCCCAGGCCAAGCTGGAGTGGAGTCTCCTAAATGTCTCTTCTGTCTTTGCTTTATTTATTGGCAAGTAGCAACTTAACGTTATGAGAATACAATTTTGAACATATGATGCGATCTGTATCAACATCAGCCGGTAAAGGTTTTACATTTTAGCTTGACTTTACAGTAGCTAATGCACTTTTGAACATTTTTTTTGCTATCTGCAAACTGTATTTAAAAACAATAAACCATATAACCTTTTGGTCAAAAATAGACCTGATTTTTTTTCTTTTTTTTGTACAGTACTACTATGTTTTTGTGGAGTAAAAGACAAGACATTTTCAAAACGGGTTTCTGGCTCTGAGCAGGCTTGCATGACCCCAAAAAGGACTTACATCCTGGAGGAGGGTCTAATCCTGCTTTCTTCCACAAAAATTATTTTCCTTTAGCTATAATATTCCACAGGTGGCATAATTATCAATATAGTATATCATTGACATTTCTGTAAGTTCTCCCACTCTGAATTTACTGCAATAAAATGATTAGTTATGGCAAAAAACACATAGACAACACTGCTAAAGGCTTTCAATAACACACATCAGGTTACAATCACTGAATATAAGGGCATTATTATTATTTATTACCACCTCTGCTCCACCTTCAGCCAAGAAACGCAAATCTCACTGAATCAATTTATTTCACTTTTTTACAGTTTGAACATTTTAGATTTTAGTCTTTTTTTGTGTGCAACTTTTGAATTTACTATGTGTTAACTTTGTTCATAGATTTTAGAGTTTTTACTATGTTTATATTTTGCAGCTTTCAACATCAAGCTGGTCCTCCACAAGTGCAACCTCCATCCAAACATCTCACCATCATTTGTGCTTCTACTGCCCCAGCTTCACATCCACATCTTCGTGGGCGAGGCCAGTTCTCCAAGTCTGGTTCAAACATCAGCCAGTGCTTCTGTGTCTCCTTCTGTCCAGCCTGTCATCACCATCTTCAGGGGCAAAAGAAAAGCTCCCTCTCTCCTAAAACACAAACCATCCTGTTCAGTCCTCACCATCTTGTAACTGACCAGCGTACCATCAGCCTAGATCTGTGTGTCTGATTCTTCTCCATCAAAACTACTGCCACTGCCCAAGTCTAACACCTACAGGGGCCTAGTCATTTAGCTTCTCCTCATCTGTGCCCCAGCCAAACATCAACACCGACATGCAGGGCTGCATTAACATTTTTTTTAGCCCGGGGCTATGCAATTAAATGGACAAAAATGACAGATCTTTTTTCATGCCATAAAATGAATCTGTTTAGTTGTATCATCTCTATTTGACATTATCACTCCTCTGACTTTCTTACAGTTATCACAGTTCAGGTTGTGGAGCGAGGAGGCCCACTTTCTTTTCTACACACACCTCTCCCTCGTTCTTCTGGGCAGAAAAAAATCATTTTAAAATGAGATGTCATGTTGTACTCAGTCTATTCATGTAACAAAATCTTATTGCAGCGGTGCAATCCACACAGTATAAAAGCTAGAACAAACTGATGGAAGGACAGAAAAACACAAGTTTGAAAAAAGGAAGCAAAAAAAAAGAGAAAAAATCTAAAAGAAAGTTTCTGAGTAAAATAGTTTAGATTCTTTCAGGAGAGGAAATCTACAGCCTATGATGCACTCTACTCCAGACTCTGGAGCATTTGAGCAGGAGCTGTTACTCACTGAGCCTATCCAGTGTGCTGTCAGGAGGTTTAAGGTTAAGGTTAAGGTACACTTTATTGTCCCCGTAGGGAAATTTGTCCTCTGCATTTGACCCATCCTTCAATTCCTCTGGGGCATCTCCTCAGGAGCAGTGATCGCCGCAGTGCAGCGCTTGGGGACTCATCTCCAGGTGTTCTTGCTAGGCTTGGTCAGGACTACCATAGCTGGAGGATATTACCCTAACGTGCATGTTATTGGTTTGAGGGGGTTTTTATTCCATCACAGCTGTGAGAGGCTCCATCTTCTTCCCCGATCACAGCTCTGGCTTTTGGGAACAGTTTCTTCAGCCTGTTGTGGCCTACAGCTCTCAGCCTACTCCTTCAAAATATGAGGCCAGACAGGACGGCGCTGCCTACTACAGATTCAGAAACATTCACAGCCTGATCCAGCAGGTATTAAAAGAACATACGTTTCTCAGCCAAAATATAAAAGTACTTCTAACCTTAAACATACAAATTAGGGAATAGCCTCCAAGGTAGTCCTGACCAAGCCTAACAGAAGATCTGGACATGGGTTTTTGACCACTGCACTTTGAGGCATTGAAGGATGAGTCAATGACAACAAAGTGTACTTTCATCTAAAACAAAATTGTGACATCATTTGTTTTGGAGCATTGCACATTCCTACATAAAGTAGTAGTGATCTTCATAAAGTCAGCAACCAAGCATTGGTTAAAGTAAACTTCATTTGTCCTCTCCGTTGAACTCATTCTTCAAAGCGTCAGGAGCAAGGAGCATCACTGCACTCACAGACCAAACTCTCTCTGGTTCACAACTACAGTAGCTGGATGAGATTCATAAGGTGCATTTTGCTTTGAGTGAATCATTGTGAAACCCAGACTAGACTTCTCTCATCAAGAGGTGTCTCACTGGACCTGTTTGTCCTTTTGGTCTTTGTACAGTCATTTGTTACACGTCTCTCTGCCTTTTCTTTTCATTTATCGAGTACAATTTTACTAAAGCAAAAGCAAAGTTATTTTGCAAGTAGTTGTTCAAGAAAGTAGAGTACAAAAGTATCTGTAACTTTTGTATTTGACTCTCATAAATATGTCTTCTCAGCTATAACACGTTTTGAGAAACACTGCGCTATGTGGATTAAGAGTTTTAGAACTTTCCAAAAAGTGTGGGCTGCTAGATTTGGAAAGTAATTTGACTTTTCTGCTCAGCTGTGACCATCATCATGATCTCAACCCAAGGCCAGATGGATTCAGACCAATAGATTTGACACTAGATGGCTCTAAATGCTACTCTCAAAGCAACACTTGTTTGAGATCAAATGTGTGTGAAATAACAGCAGGTCCTGAGGCACACTGGGAGCATTACATGTAGTGTCCTACTGCTCTCTGCTGACTCAAAATCATGTTGCATTTAGAACAGAGGCCTTTTCTACTCTTCCATATTCCCAAATATAAAAAACATGATCACAATGACAACAATATGTCAACAAGGATTTTTACTTCCTTTCTCTCTTTTTGATCTCTTCTTCACTGCAGTCTTCTAGTGAATATCTCCATCCTTCCACCACAGCTCTTTGGTTTCTCTGGAGACAAAGTTCTTCTGTTCGATTCACAGGTTTAAAGTTCTTCTGATGCCTCCACCTGCACCGTTAGAATAAATCACAAGACTGTTTCCATCTGGTTGTAAATCCTGGTATAAATGTGCTTTTGGCTCTTTTCTCTCACCTCCTTGTTTCTGTGAGTCTGGTTTCATCTGGTGAATTTCATGGTTTCCTTCTTAAACAAAGTCAAAGCGTCATTAGATATTGTACTTCAGAGTAACAGTAGATCACACACTGAAGCTTTTCTCACTTGTGACGTCTCTTTCTGGATCAGGACTTGTTCAGGTTCTCCTCTTCCTCTGATGGTCACACTCACAGATGGTCACACTCACAGATGCAGATTTATGGATTTTTTGGGCCTAAAACACATCATTTCCTGAGATGTAGGTTGGATGTTTTTAGAACACCTTATTATTTACAGACACTTGCTTACTAAAATCAGTTTGTGTTCTTCTGACAGGAATAGACAGAAACAGTAGTTGTACAGGACTTAGCAGAGCTGGTTGATTACTGGGAAATGCTTCTTCTCTGGCAGATACAGACAGTTACAGTCACCTGGATAGAAAAGTAGATAAATAAATCAATAATTACACATATACTTTTTCATTTTAGTTTGTTCACAATAAAGCCAGATTTGTCAATCTTTTACATTTAAACTAGTCATACAGACCCATATCCTAAATAAAAGAGCAGTAACTCCAGGAGTAACACAACACACATGAGCATTTCAACAACAAAATACCTTGTCACTGAGTCAAATCAGTCTCCATGTGACTTCAGGTCCAGGGCTCCCTCTGGTGGTGCTTCACTGCAGTGTGTGGATGAGACCATGGACAGCTCCATAAAGAACACACGTGTCTGTAGAGACAGATTCATGATGAGACAGGCAGAATACTACACATCACACAGTAGAATCTAAACTTACCCTGCTGCTGTACAATCAAAGCACTTTTGATGAACTGAGAGTACATGAGACACAAGGACTTTGGTTTGATCAGTCATTCTCATCTCTTGTTTACAGTCTTATCCCAAGTCCTTTGCAAAATCCTTTCAATAATTAATCATATTCTTACAATTAATGTGCAGAGAAAAGAGTAGAAAAAAGATTTCACATTTAAACAAATACGAGACACCGGAAGTGTCCAACTGACTGTGGTGTCAGTGAACAATCCCAAATCTCACGTGTCTAATGTCTAGAATGACTACATGTATTTTCTCTAAAAACATAAACAGAAGCTTCTTATGTGCTCCATCTCTCCACTGTCCACTCTGTGAATGAACAAAAACACACTCATAAATGAAGTGGACTAAAGCACATGTACAGTGTAGTGTACTTTTGATAGAATACCTGAATTTTCTCTTCTAAAACTGACATAAGCCTCCTCCTCCTCTCCATCTCTTCACTGTCAAAAGATTTGTCTGAATGAAAGAAAAACACATGATTCAGTTCACTGTACTTTCATATTTGAACCCTTTGTGACAGATCCGATCACTTCTTTTTCCGCATCAGAATCTAGAAACTTGCAGAAATGAAAACTTGTTTTTGCTTTTAAAAGTGGACACAGAAGACTTGTGTGCTCTTTTCTGTTGCCTATAGTTTTCATTTACAATGAAAAGATGTGTAAATACCAAAACAAGATGTAAACAATGCATATTTAATATTCCACCATTTTTGATCCATTTCAATTCTTTTGTGTCTTTTGAACATTTCATGAATGAAGATGTTCATCAGCTGCTAGATTTCATTTATTATGGTTTTTCTTAACTGCTTTGACACACGTTTTCAAACTTGATTCAAACTTTTCTCTGAACAAAGGCTGTGGTGGTCACAACATTCCCACAGTTTTCAGACTCTTTCTCAGAACAGCTCACACACTTCTCCTTCACAAACTCATGTTCAGTGAGTTTAGTTTGTTTTTCAAACACTACAGACATGTTCACAAGTGGGAAAGGACTTTTGGCCAAAGCACTGTTAGTTTCTATCTGCCAAATCACACATCACAGCAAAATCCAAAATCATCTGAGGAGAAGGATCACATTTGAACCAAACAGGACAATGGCCTGAGCCACAAACATAGAGACTAGAGGAATGTATAAATCTAGACTCAATCTGTTTCCAGTGGGATGTTGATGGAAATGGTTTGTCAGTCACAGATGCATTCAAAGTGTTTCACTATCAACTATCTTTAGCAAAGCTGTAAAGAATTGGATCAACTATATCAAGTACACTTCACAAATCAGAAAGTAAAACAACTTTTATATTCACGTTATTATTTTTTGTTTTTGTTTTTTACAAACAACTCCATTACAAAATCATTTGTGTGAATCCCAATGACAGACTGAATTGAATCTTTGGTCACTTTGTCTCTGAATCAGGACTAAAGCTTCTGAAGGTAAAGTCAAATGAATGGTAAAGCACCTGAACAATGTGGGAGAAGTTTGATGGTAAAAGTTGCTTTTGACAGGAAAATGTAACCGTTTTGAATGTCAAACTTCATTTAGATTGAGCTGAAATTCTGTCTGGGCCTCTGTGTGAGTTGTTTTGCAGATTGACTTTGAGAATAGACAAGTGTGTCAAAACCATTGAGGAAAACTGTAATAATTCAGCTTTTGCAAATCAAAATGTAGATTTTCTAACTTTCATTTTTATTCATAACCATCCTTATCTCACAAGAAAGAAATTCAAAAAACGTCATAAAACTTTGAAAAGGAATATGAATTCTAGGATTCTCATGTTTTAACACTCCTAAAATAATATTGCAACGGCCAAAAAAGAAATGTTCAGAGGGATTCAAAGGCTTGTTTAAAAATACATTTGATCTACCTGTACTGTATATTCTTTGTTTGTGGAACTTTCAGTTACTTTCAGTGCGTTCCCCTCTTCCTCCTTTTGTGAGGGTCACTTGCAGTTTGAATCTGAAAGAAACACATAAAAACAATTACAGCCATAAAGTCATGTGCAATGTAAAACAAATCCATATACCGTAGTACTTACCATTTTGTTCAAAATAATTACAAATAGAACACTACAGACCCATCTGTTTAAATGTGCCTTTAATGTTTGATTAATGGTTTAATTACTAACTGTTTTTATGTATTGTACCTTTGTTTAACTGCCTTTGTCTGTAAAGCGTCTTTGAGTGTCTAGAAAAGCGCTATATAATAAAAATGGATTATTATTATTATTATTATTACAACCATTCTCACTAAATGAAGATCATTCAAACATTCTGTGCCAGTTCCAGCTGGTCTAGAACAAACACCATGTTGGAGCACAAGGGTGTCCCATCAGTGCACAACACCTGCACCAGGGCAACGCAGGTCAGCAGTCAAGAATCAATGTGTCAAATATCCAGTAACCTTTGCTCTGGAAAATAGGCCCTTTGCTCTTCTTTGAGTCCAGAGCAGTTTGTTCTCATAACAAAGTCCAGGGTCATTTTCAATTCAAATCAAGTCAGAGGCCTTTGCTTTCAAAATAAAGTCAAAGGCCCTTTGCTTTCAAAATAAAGTCCAAGGCCTTTGCTTTCAAAATAAAGTTCGAGGCCTTTCGCTTTCAAAATAAAGTCCGAGGCCTTTCGCTTTCAAATAAGTCGAGGCCCTTTGCTTTCAAATAAAGTCCGAGGCCTTTCGCTTCAAAATAAAGTTCAGGCCTTTCGCTTTCAAAATAAAGTCCGAGGCCTTTCGCTTTAAAATAAAGTCCGAGGCCTTTTGCTTTCAAAATAAAGTCCGAGGCCTTTTGCTTCAAAATAAAGTCAAAGTCCATCTCAGAATGCCTTGGGGTCCCTGTAGAGAAGCCAGAGAAGCGTCTGAGGTGAGGGAAGTCTAGTAGTCCCAGTGCAGTGGACATAGTCCTGGACAAGCAGTGATGGATGATGTGGATGATATGTGATCCTGGAAGTGGTCTTAGTGAAGCCCAAGATCCTCTGTTGTTCCTTAAAAGAAACACAAAGAGAGAAAGAATCAATTCTTAAAAATAAAAGGAGTACTTGTGTCTGGGGGTGGAGTTGGCCTCTGTGGAGCACTTGACCTTTTCCAGTCCTTCCAGTCCTTCTCTCGCTCCTGCAGGTAGGTCTCCATCTGCACCACCCAGTCCGGCTTAGGTCCAGGAAACAGGGGCGCAGGCTCCACCTCCACCTTGGGATAAGAGGGGCAGGGTTAGAGCTGGAGGCAGCAAATGCTGCCACCCAAGCAGAAGCAGAAGCAAGCTTAGGAAGCTTAGTGTCGCGGGCGAGTGCAGCAGAAGCAGGGGCAAGTTTAGCAGCGTGGGCAGGTGCGCAGAAGCAGGGACAAGTTTAGCAGCGCGGGCAGGTGCTGCAGAAGCAGGGACAAGTTGAGCAGCGTGGGCAGGTGCAGCAGAAGCAGGGACAAGTTTAGCAGCGTGGGCAGGTGCAGCAGAAGCAGGGGCAAGTTTAGCAGCGCGGGCAGGTGCAGCAGAAGCAGGGACAAGTTTAGCAGCGCGGGCAGGTGCAGCAGAAGCAGGGAAAAGTTTAGCAGCGCGGGCAGGTGAAGCAGAAGCAGGGACAAGTTTAGCAGCGCGGGCAGGTGCAGCAGAAGCAGGGGCAAGTTTAGCAGCGTGGGCAGGTGCAGCAGAAGCAGGGACAAGTTTAGCAGCGTGGGCAGGTGCAGCAGAAGCAGGGGCAAGTTTAGGCAATTTAGCAGCACAAGCAAGCGAAGCAGAAGCAAAGCGTTTGCGGGCCTGACGAGCATGCCGAGCAGTGACATAGTCAGGAAGCATGCAGTCAGGAAGAGGAATAATCTCAAGTCTCCTTGGAGGAGCAAAGGGGGCAACACAGAGTCACCAAGAGCAAAGGTGGAAGGTAGCACGCTAAAGCTAAGCTGAGGCCCCTGAGCAGGCGCAAGCTCAGGGGACTTGGCAAGATCAGCAGAGTAGAGCCTAGACGCTTAGCAGGAGGAGCAGAGAGGGAGGAGTGAGGAGGGGAAAGCCCATAGGACCTCCAACCACCACCCCTAGGAAACTTGGCGGAAGCAGGCATTGCAGAGGGAGAGAGTGTAATTGTGTGTGAATGAGTGTGTGGACTTAGGCCCAGAGACTGCTCCTGTGCAGGAGGTCTGAGTGTCTGAAGAAACACTGCGCCAACAATCCCACAGATCTGTGGAGAGAAACAGAAAGGAGATTAAATTTTTGAACATGTTTTATTTGTTTCCAGCTTCATTTATTCATTTTCTTATATTTTTTTGCAAGCGAAGGCCTTATTTTTATGAAACATTATAAAGTAAATCTACTACACATACAGATTGTACAACATGTAGTTGGCCCAGTTTTCCAGTCATTCAAGAAACCAATAAATGTTGATAATTTCCTCTGAGCTGGAGGTGCACAATACACCACCCAAAACTGCCCCATAGCTCCATCTGTTTCAATAATAAGAAATTAACTGCTGCTACATTCAATGTTTTACCAATCTTCTGTGAAACTGTAAATCCACTTAATAAAAAGAATTAAACTGCAGCTAGAGCAGTGGTTAAGTCAGAATCAATCCGGGTCTACAGCAGAACTGGACCAGGTCTAACGTTCAATTAAACCAGCAAACAAGAGAACATAAGTCTATTTAAATATTTGAATGATTCAAAGATGAGAAGAGGGCCAGATTCTTCCCCCAGGCCTTAAGTTCAACAGGCCTGTTCAGGTCAGGGTGTGGGACACATTCATGTTACACATTAGACTGGCTATTTAGTCATTTTCATCTGTCCTTGTCTCTAAAAGTCAGCTCTACACATTAGCTTCAGTGGATTAGCATTAGCTTGATCAAATGAGCTTTGCAATATGACAATGAAAACAGCTTTTGTAATGCTACAGTGACAATCTTAGAAATGCTAAATACCACAAAGTGTGTGTTTTATGACTTTGGCCATTGTATATGGTCACAACAGTCACTGTTTTAGTCTTGAACTTTAGCTAGCTAGTGGTCACTCGGTCATAGTGTTAGCAGCTGCTAGTGTAAGTCTAATGCTCTTTGATTTACAAACACAAAACACACATTTGTTTGATTAAACTTACCGTAAACATGATCTCTAGAGTTTGACTAAAGGACATAGAACTAGTGGCTGTTTTCTGCGTGTTTAAAATGACCAAAACCCATAAGAAAGAAGGTGAAAGGGTAAAGTCAAAAAGCTCACGTTTTTCTTCACAAAAGTCTCGTAGTTGGAGTCAGGGGGTGTTCAGTCTGTGCCTGAGTGAAAATGTTAAAAAGTTATGTCTCCTTTCTGTCGAAACCGTCGAGTGAAGTTCACAAGTTCAGCTTTTTGAGCGCAGTGTGCGTTTGTAAAGTTTGCAGTGGTGAGCGTCACTTAAAAACAGGAGCTATGGCAACAACAGCGCGTGCGCGTTGACGTCGGAACGCGCGTGGCTTTGGCCGCAAATATTATTAACAAAACACTAAATATGTTTAACTCGTGGTTAGCTAGAGAACTCTCATTACAGGAGAGAGTCTGCTCTCTAAAGCAGAAAGCATATCCAGGTCAGTGTATGCCTCACTGTCATTAGAGAGCAGCCTAAAGAAATCTCCAAATCACTGAATTCACACATGTAGCATTTTATTTGGCCAAATAAGCCTCATTATCTCAAAAAGGATATTCTAACAAACAATAAAAACAGAGGAGGTTTAGAAGTGCTGGATTATGAATCACTTAATCTAAGTTTTAAAGTCAACTAGAAAACAAACCAAAAAAATGTATATGGATTGTTTCCCTGAATTTATTTTTCAAAAA
Organism: Mugilogobius chulae; assembly: GCA_038363315.1. NCBI lineage: Eukaryota > Metazoa > Chordata > Actinopteri > Gobiiformes > Gobiidae > Mugilogobius > Mugilogobius chulae. The sequence continues at coordinate 53,257,011 of CM076396.1, forward strand.
TTGGGGAATTAATTTTCTTCTACAATATCACTATTCTATTGAAAAACTACTGTCAAATATATATACTGTATATATATAATATAGAGAATATATTCATAAAGAGTCATTATTGGCATGGTCCCTTGCACATAAGCATAATTTCTCACCACACATATATTATATTATTCAGTTAAACATACATCTTTATCATTCAAAGGTGGTTTGATAACAACATTATTCTTGTAAAGCAGCTGACAGATGAAAATGGGCTTTGTTAACTTCTGATGAATCTTAGAGAACATAAACTTCCTGTCACACCAAAGGTTTTGGATGCTATACCACAAGGCGCCTTGGCAGCTTCTTCAAAACTGTTCAAATGATATTCATCCTACAAACTGGAGAATCAATATTTTCCTGGATGAACTGGACATTCTCAACAAAAACTGCAGCAAACAAATACATTAGAAACCTAATTGTTGAAAACAACACTCCTCCAGCTCAACCGTTTTGGATCTCTCTTTTGGAAATGTCAATTGGAAGAAAGAATGGTGCATCACAGACTCGTAGGCTACTGCCTCACCAACAAGATAAAGGAAGTGTCATTCAAGGTTCTACAAAGGACTGACCCTGTGTTAGAACGCTTTAAACTGAATATCAACTCACAAAGAGACAATTATCCACCTTCTTCTTTTTCTGAATGTATGTATTGTAAAATATGTTGGGTTGATGTTCAAAATGATCTGTCAAGGAAATTGGGACAATTGATCACTCTAAATGCAATAGATGTGTGTATCTATTTGGATGGTCAATATAATAGAGACAAGAAATATGTTACTCAACTCTTTATTATAATGGGAAAATATTATTTACACAAAATGAAATGGGCTGAAAGAAAGCCAAACTTGAATGGATTTCTAGGCGACATTAGTTGATTTATAAAAACATTTAGGTCATTAAAAACAACAAGGCTGAAAAAACAGTACACACTCTTGAAAAGTAAGATATTAATGAATAGCATGGCTCTTTTTAAAGTAATGTTTCTATATGGTAAGCATCCGTATACAACTATAATGTTCTTTATCTTAGCCCTGGCATTTGGGATACACTCTGTGTTGTATTCTATTGTACAAATATCAATAATAATAATATAAAAAAAGTCAAATTCTTTCCACTGGATTGATTTATTCTACAAGCAACACACTTTGAAACTACAAACATCTTTTTCCGTTTTCAAATAGACTTCATTAAGAACATAATCAACTGGCATCACAACAACCATGCACACACACATTTTCATTTACATGTAGAGCAGTTGAAATGTCTTCTTTTATTCCTTGTATATGTTTCTATGAAGTTGTTGTAGCCTAAATTATTAGACGAAAAATGTTTAATAAAAAACAGACATAAATGCATGGTTAGATACGCTTAATGTAGTCTATGTTCTGTATTATTTTTATCAAACCAGTGCAGACTGATTTGGAGATGGGTTTTTAATGTTTAGTGCCTGTGGGACTGCAATGTCATTTATTTTCTGACTCAGAATTGATGTAATCATATCTGTACGTTTTGTTCATCATTTATAAACTCCAAAGGCTTCAAAGAAATAACATTCTATTTGAACTGGTCGCTAGGAGCAAACTCAAAATTCATATTAGCTGAATTGCCCCGCAACAAATATGGTCTAAAGAATGATTTGAATTTGAAAATGCATAAACAGCACAAATGATTGAAGTCAGAATGAAATGTTGTGGTGAGTCATTCATTTGGTTGGAGGTTTAATGCTGCGTTCAAGTTTGTAAATCCTGGAAGCTGTCTCCCTGATCTGAAGAGTTACTAAGACCATTACTGCATCAATCACCACTCAGTACAAGTGCAGCCTCAATCACCCTCTCAATACAATTTATGACAAGTCACTATTGGATTTTTCAATGTTTGGTCAGAATGCTTAACATATGGTTTGTTCTGAAAACAATGAGCAAGCTGCACATAAAAAAGTGTATTACTTCACTTAATCTACTTGCTTTCAAAGATAAATAAGGTCACTTCAAATGTGGTTTTGTCTTTGTTCTGTTTCAGTAAAAAACACATTTACCTAAATGACTCAGATAGCTGTGAATGCTCCTCAAAATGATGCAGTGATGCAGGTGATTGGTCCCATTTTGGCCTTTTAAACATTTAGTCTTTTTTTTTTGTCTACATAAAAACATTACGTGAGGAAAAGTAAATACATTTTTTGTCATGTATGTCAGTAAACTACTGATGAGTTTCTAGTTCATTTAGGATGTTTTCTTATTTACCTGCAATGATTCACCCTTTTTCTTTTGGTAGAAGACACCAGAAGTCCAGTCAGTTTTGAATTAAAGGTGGCCTACTAGAAGAGTCGTTATAGAAACTCTTAAAACATGATGTCACCATCCTCTAAAAACTTGGTCCATCCACTGAACTTGGACCTAGAACTCCTCTTTACTTTGAAAATCAGCAAAATAAAAAATCAACTATGACTTTATCAAGTCCTTATTTAGAACTTAGTTTTTTTCTTCTCTCTGGTTGTTTTAATGTTGTTCTAACCTAAAACACACAACGCATATTAGCCTAGTGGCTTATCATACTTTTATAAACCAACATAGAAAAGATTTAGATGTCATTTAAATGGACAAAAATGACAGATCTTTTTTCATGCCATAAAATGAATCTGTTTAGTTGTATCATCTCTTTATTGACATGATCACTCCTGACTTTCTTAGTTGATCAAAGTTCAGGTTGTGGAGCGAGGAGGCCCACTTTCTTTCTACACACACCTCTCCCTCGTTCTTCTGGACAGAAAAAAATCATTTTAAAATGAGATGTCATGTTGTACTCAGTCTATTCATGTAACAAAATCTCATTGCAGCGGTGCAATCCACACAGTATAAAAGCTAGAACAAAACTGATGGAAGGACAGAAAAACACAAGTTTGAAAAAGGAAGCAAAAAAAAAAAGAGAAAAAGTCTAAAAGAAAGTTCATGAGTAAAATAGTTTAGATTCTTTCAGGGAGAGGAAATCTACAGTCTATGATGCACTCTACTCCAGACTCTGGAGCATTTGAGCAGGAGCTGTTACTCACGGAGTCTATCCAGTTGCTGTCAGGAGGTTTGAGGGGGTTTTTATTCCATCACAGCTGTGAGAGGCTCCATCTTCTTCCCGATCACAGCTCTGGCTTTTGGGATCAGTTTCTTCAGCCTGTTGTGGCCTACAGCTCTCAGCCTACTCCTTCAAAATATGAGGCCAGACAGGACGGCGCTGCCTACTACAGATTCAGAAAACATTCACAGCCTGATCCAGCAGGTATTAAAAGAACATACGTTTCTCAGCCAAAATATAAAAGTACTTCTAACCTTAACATACAAATTAGGGACTAGCCTCCAAGGTAGTCCTGACCAAGCCTAACAGAAGATCTGGACATGGGTTTTTGACCACTCACTGCTCCTGAGAAGACGCCCCAGAGGCATTGAAGGATGAGTCAATGACAACAAAGTGTACTTTCATCTAAAACAAATTGTGACATCATTTGTTTTGGAGCATTGCACATTCCTACATAAAGTAGTAGTGATCTTCATAAAGTCAGCAACCAAGCATTGGTTAAAGTAAACTTCATTTGTCCTCTCCGTTGAACTCATTCTTCACAGCGTCAGGAGCAAGGAGCATCACTGCACTCACAGACCAAACTCTCTCTGGTTCAGAACTACAGTAGCTGGATGAGATTCATAAGGTGCATTTTGCTTTGAGTGAATCATTGTGAAACCCAGACTAGACTTCTCTCATCAAGAGGTGTCTCACTGGACCTGTTTGTCCTTTTGGTCTTTGTACAGTCATTTTGTTACACGTCTCTCTGCCTTTTCATTTCATTTATGAGTACAATTTTACTAAAGCAAAAGCAAAGTTATTTTGCAAGTAGTTGTTCAAGAAAGTAGAGTACAAAAGTATCTGTAACTTTTGTATTTGACTCTCATAAATATGTCTTCTCAGCTATAACACTGCACTATGTGGATTAAGAGTTTTAGACTTTTCCAAAAAGTGTGGGCTGCTAGATTTGGAAAGTAATTTGACTTTTCTGCTCAGCTGTGACCATCATCATGATCTCAACCCAAGGCCAGATGGATTCAGACCAATAGATTTGACACTAGATGGCTCTAAATGCTATGTGTCTGAAATAACAGCAGGTCCTGAGGCACACTGGGAGCATTACATGTAGTGTCCTACTGCTCTCTGCTGACTCAAATCATGTTGCATTTAGAACAGAGGCCTTTTCTACTCTTCCATATTCCCAAATATAAAAAACATGATCACAATGACAACAATATGTCAACAATAATTTTACTTCCTTTCTCTCTTTTTGATCTCATCTTCACTGCAGTCTTCTAGTGAATATCTCCATCCTTCCACCACAGCTCTTTGGTTTCTCTGGAGACAAAGTTCTTCTGTTCGATTCACAGGTTTAAAGTTCTTCTGATGCCTCCACCTGCAGCGTTAGAATAATCACAAGACTGTTTCCATCTGGTTGTAAATCCTGGTATAAATGTGCTTTGGCTCTTTTCTCTCACCTCCTTGTTTCTGTGAGTGTGGTTTCATCTGGTGAATTTCATGGTTTCCTTCTTAAACAAGTCAAAGCGTCATTAGATATTGTACTTCAGAGTAACAGTAGATCACACACTGAAGCTTTTCTCACTTGTGACGTCTCTTTCTGGATCAGGACTTGTTCAGGTTCTCCTCTTCCTCTGATGTGGTCACACTCACAGATGGTCACACTCACAGATGGTCACACTCACAGATGCAGATTTATGGATTTTTTGGGCCTAAAACACATTATTTCCTGAGATGTAGGTGGATGTTTTTAGAACACCTTATTATTTACAGACACTTGCTTACTAAAATCAGTTTGTGTTCTTCTGACAGGAATAGACAGAAACAGTATTGTACAGGACTTAGCAGAACTGGTTGATTACTGGGAAATGCTTCTTCTCTGGCAGATACAGACAGTTACAGTCACCTGGATAGAAAAGTAAATAAATAAATCAATAATTACACATATACTTTTTCATTTTAGTTTGTTCACAATAAAGCCCAGATTTGTCAATCTAGACAACTAGTCCAGTTGTTAAAGCAAAAAATATTACAGTGACATCTATGTTTTAAGGACATAGGTCTGATCTTAGTGATATTACATTACAGCTTAGCTCTGATATTTGAAAATCGACATAAGGAGAAACTTGTGATGAGATATTTTGAGTTGAGATGAGAAATGTATGGGTCATTCTCTGAAAGTGGGACTATAAAGTGTGACATCCAGGCTGAAAATTCAAACTGCAGCAATTGTTTTATTTTTAGGTTAATTTCCATCTTGAGAAGTGTACTGACAGGATCTATAATGGTCAAGAAAGATGCACAACTAGTTTTTCCAATATAGCCATTTCAATCCAGCATAATTCCACATGTAGCATGGACACCAACTGGACCATATGTTTTAGCTGAGAGAGTTGCTATATACTAAATAAAATGTTGATTTTTGAGCTATTCTCTCTGAATACACACATTAGTGGCGTTTATCCGCTGCAAGGTTCCTGAGCGTTGAAAAGTCTTCACAAGCTGATAAAACTGATCAGTTCCGTGTGTAACTTTTATGGACGCCAACAGTTACATTCGGATACCCAGGAATTCGGCTTCATTTTACAAAACTGAATACAAAAAGTAGAAAAACGAAATGCAAACATATTTTCCAACATTATTCTTCATTTGTTGTGTTTCAATGCAGTATTTTATCGAGTTTACATGAGGAAATTAAAAATTTCACACTTTTGGTCATGATTTAAGCTATTTTTTGAAAACAGGTTGTAAAAAAAAAAGTTCCATCTGATCTTGGACTGCAATTTTTTAAAATCTTTTAGAGGCACAATAGTAGTATATATTACATAAAAATTTAAAACAAAATTATTATTATTACTTAATGAAAACCTGTCAAATAACCAATGGGCAAAACGGTCTCACTTTCAGAGAATGACCCATATAAGCTAAACTCTTGCATAAAAAGGGGTAGGGAAGGACTTCCGCCGGAACTTGAACATGGCGGCAGCGTAAAAACGAAGCTCCCGACAAAAGTTGAGATAAATGCCCCAAATGTACTTATTTTGAGGTGAGAAGACGAAAAATCATTTTAAGAACGTGGGCTTGAGAATGAAAAGAGGTAAATCAAAGAAATCAATTAAAACCACTCGATTAAACACGAAAGAAAACGAGAAACAAGCTAAGCTAACATCGGAGCTAACGGAGACAGAAGCTACGGAGCTCGTGCAGGAATCCACCGAAAAGAGAGTTGAAGTGGCACACGAGATGTCTGATCTGGAGACTGTTCTGCGGGAGATAAAAGATTTTCGCCATGAGAACGCGGAAACTCTTAAGGACATAAGAGATGAAATCAAAAGGGCGAATGGTCGCATCGACGAAGCAGAAAGGCGCATAGGGGGAGCAGAGGAGGCGCGTCCAGTGCATTGAAGGGACATTAAGCGAGTTAATCAAACTGCAGAAAAGACTGGAAGAGAGACAAATCGACCAAGAAAGCCGAGCTAGGCGGGACAACCTACGTCTCCATGGCGTGAAAGAGGGAGCGGAGGCTAGTGCGGGTCCATCGGAGCCTTTGTGGAGAAATTGCTAAAAGAAATCTGGAGCTGCCGCCAACTTTTTCACTACATGTTGAGAGGGCTCATAGATCGCTGGGAACCCGGCCCCCAAATGACGCCCCACCACGGTCGATTATTGTGAAGTTATCAAGCTATAAATGCAAGGAGGAAATCATTAAGAGAGCGTGGGAAAAGAAAGGTTTCCTTTACGAGGATCAGCGCATTCACGTGGACCACGATTACGCACCTGAAATCATGAAAAGAAGGAAGGAATACACCGAGGCAAAGCGTGTACTGAAAGAGAAAAGTGTTCGATTTCAGACACCGTTCCCGGCAAAGCTTCGCGTCTTTTACGAAGGAGAGACGCGTACTTACAGCACGGCAGCAGAGGCAACTAAAGACATGGTGACGAGAGGTTTCCAGGTGCGCATTGTGAGGCCTGCAGACGACCCACTGGAGAAGCTAACGCGTCAGATGTGGCAGTCCGCCCCGGGAGGCAGCAGACCGGACCAAGACTCACCCGTGGGATTTAAGCAAAAGCTGCAAGCCTTTAGAAGAAGCACTGAGGATGAACAATAAAAGAGGGACTAACAATATTCATCATACCTGGGAGTTACCGTACACCCTTAAAAATGATGGGCTAAAATAACCCAACTCTAGCCCAACGATGGTCTCAATATGGACCGATCCAACGTTGGGCTATTCTAGCCCAATGCGTTGGGCAACAGATTTAACCCAACCCGTTGGGTTAGTTTTCCTACCCAACGTTGGGTTAAAATTAAACCAATCATTGGGTCAAAATAACCCATCTATTGGTTTGAATATTTAAAATAGAATACCTGACTTATACCAGCAATTACTTGTTCTAACCATCTTCTAAATATAGAAATATTTAGAAGATGGTTAAAACAAGTTATTGCTGGTATAAGCCAGGTATTCTATTTTAAATATTCAACTCATTTGTTTTATGACTTAAATGCTAAATTACCAACTTAAATAATAAAGTAACATACACTTAGTAATATTCGTAATAATGAAACAACTACATAATTGTAAAAAGTCTACTTTTTATTTATATAAATTATTTAAAAGCAATCAGTTAATTTGAACACTGCAGCTTACTGTAGATCTGCATAGTGATAAAAAAAAACAAAAAAAACTTTATGACCTACATTGACCGACACATTTCCTTGTTTTAAGAGCAGCTGAACCTTCCCTGCCTTTGTCTTTGCTGCTGGAGAGACGTCTCAGAGTCAGGCCTGTGGACATGTCACTGTAGGAAAAAAGAGACAAACACTTACATGTACAGCTAAATGATTTACTTTCTATATTCTCTATTGTCTTCAGTTTGGAGCGAGTAAATATACATGTCCTACTTACTTGTAGTTTAAGTTGCTGAGGCCCAGTGAAATGACAGAAAGTTGAGCTTAAAGCTGCTGTGCTGAGACGCCACTGTCAAAATAGAGATCAAATGATTATTTTTCAGATTATAAAACCAGAACATAATTTTAGTACATTCAGTGTAACGACTGTACCTGAGAGTGTGGTGCCAGAGGAGATTATTTTGACAGGCTGTTTGGTCTGGGTTAAAGAAACTTCTAGAGAATCCACTGTAGAAAAAAATATCAAATGAATATAATGTGTCTGCTGTCACGTTTCCTTAAAGAGACATACAGACATTGGTCTAAAGCATAAAACAGATAATAAATGTACATATTTCACTTACGTCCTGTAACTGTGACGGAGGCTTGAGTGTTGAGTTGGTTCATGTCCTGAGCTCAGGCTGGTGGACACTTCAGTCTGCTGCAGATTCTATTGTCAAAAAAAGAGATGAATTAACAGGTAGAATAAACTGTTGGCACATTTTCAGTCCCAGAGCTTTCCCAAACAACTGTAACTGAATAGTTGTATGCACCTGTTTGTTATATGACAGAAGCTTCAGTGTTGAGTCAGTTCATCTCTGTTTGAGCTCGAGCTAGTGGACACTTCAGTCTGCTGCAGATTCTATTGTAAAAAAAAAAAAGAGTCACATTAACATGTAAAATAAACTGCTGGCACAATTTCAGCACCTGAGCTTTAATGAAAAACTATAACTGAATAGGGACGTTTCCTCCTACCTGTTTGTTAAATGACAGAAGCTTGAGTGCTGAGTTGGATCATGTCCTGCTCAGGCTTCAGTCTACTCCAGATTCTATTGTCAAAAACATGAAAAAAAAAAAATTATGGCACATTTTCTCTCTGAAAAACTATAACTGATAGTGAAGTTGAATGTACCTGTTGGTAAATGACAGAAGCCAAATGTGTCAGGCTGTTTTATCCTAAAGACAAAAGGCAGTGCTTCGAGGAACCCACTGTGGAAAATGAGAGAGCAATATTAACATTTAGAATACAAAATAGGCTTTGTGTCCTGATCACATCTTGTAAAAAACTATTGTATCTGCCTGTGATTCCACGGGTTCTAGAATTGTACTTTTAGTTTATCTTTTTATGTTTTGCATTGTAAAAATCTTCTACATTTAACCAATTTTAATAGATTGAATTTTTAGGAGGACAAAGCTGGAGATTGATTAACGTTTACTTTTAATTGTGTTATTCCTTTCAAATTAAGAAATCTAATTGTGTAATCTGTAATTTGTTCAAGATCAGGACAGTTAAAGTCTGCTCTGTGCTTGCTCAGTACATTGTGAGAAGTAAAAAGAATCCGTGTGGTTAATGGTTTCTAATTTTCACATGTGCCAGTGAAATCACACACATAGATAGCGTCAGTTTGAAGAAAACTGCGGGTCGTTTTCTGTTGCCGCTTTTAGGCACTGCGGGGACCAACACGGAGAGGCTCCCGTGACTATTGGTCACATCTACGCACCTACGCTCACTACCGTGGCACAGGGCAGCGCCCGGTACGGAGAGATTTCCGTGATCCGCGCAGCAATGCGTACTACCTCCGTGGGAGAGGCAGAGCGCGGTAAAGAGCCTGCCCCGCGACCCGCGGTGCGATGCCTCCGTGGGAGAGGCAGAGCCCGGTAAAGAGCGGCTCCCCAGACCCGCGGTGCGATGCCTCCGTGGGAGAGCAGAGCCCCGTAAAGAGCGGCTCCCTAGACCGGCGCTGCGATGCCTCCGTGGAAAAGGCAGAGACCGGTAAAGAGCGGCTCCCCAAACCCGCGCTGCGATGCCTCTTCCCCGTGAGGGCAGCGCGAGGCACGGAGACTCGTTTTGGATCTCCGGGGCGCGACGAAGCACGAAACACGGTCGCACGAACACTCTCCGGTTAAATGAGGAGCATAATGATAAAGACACGCTCTCACTAGTCTACAGTCATAGCTGCCAATACGAAACGTGTTACGTTTATAGGCAGAAAATAAAGCGTGGCAGTAAAAACATCAGCTTACCTTAACACAATGAAGTTGTGGTTTTGTCATCTCTGTGGGCTCGTAGGAGCAATTTCTGCCTCCCTGTGACAAGCAGAAAAAGCATTAGTGTCTGTTAGTGTCTTGTATTCAGCCCAAAACTAACTAGAAAGTGGCGCGGTAAAGTTTTACCTTCGCTAGCACATCGGCGCTTCCTCGGACAGCGCCCCGCCTCCTGAAGCCCTCTGCCCGGGGAGCTGCTCTCTGACGTCCCGCTGACCTCGCGCTCGGCTCGCTGGTTAAAGACGTCGTGTTCTGAAACGGAGCACGACTGTGTGACTGGCCCGTTTATCTACTATTTAGGCCACTTCATTATTAAATAATAAAAAATACATATAACAGATTTAGTTCAAATCGCCAAGCTAACAGCTAAAGTCCGCCTTTTTCAAATCTTTACCACACTCGTTTTCTGATAATTTTGGCTCTTAGAACATAATCAAATATAGAATCAAGTAAAAAACCGTGTGTTAAACGAATTTCTGCCTAAATATCTATAAATAAAAGCACTTTTTAGCTGTCCAACCACATAGAAACTACTTACCAAAACCTAACTATTTTTTTCCAATGCCAAAATTAAACAGCTTCTATAAAACTGACAAAAAGGTCCAGCTTTAGCTTTTCTTGGTGATAGAAGTAAAAGATAAAAATGTTAAATACCTTATCAGAGACTTTCCTGCAGCATGTGGAGGAGGCGAGGAGCTGTGTAATGGCTGCCAGAAAAATTTTCAAAAATGACATGGCCACGCCCCCAAACTTTAACCAACTCTAGCCCAACCAGAGCCCAACACGTTGGGCAAGTAATTCTAACCCAACTCTGGGTTATAATGACCCAACTTGTAACCCAACAGGCTTTTACCCAACAGTTGGGTTACTATTTTAACCCATCATTTTTTTAGGGTGTAGAGTTAAGGTAATGCTTACAAACTAGTATAAAGCTACGTCTAAGTGAAATGTTTCCTCTAATGACATGACGCATTCGTCGGGGATGCTTTTGTTTTGTTTCGTTTTTTTTGACTGGAAAAAAGATCGTAATGAACGGGGCCGAACGTGGCCTAGAGGCCCCCTGCCTGTTGGGTTAAGGGGTTTTCCCTCGGAGCAAGGTGATGGCTCTAAAAGGTTCATACAAGGACCTCATGTTTGGAATGAGGACTGTAGATTTCTTTGTTCTTATATTTTGTTATTACTGTTCTCAAGGTTCTTTATTTTGTAGCACAGGGGGTGAAAAAATTGGAGTTTATCTGGTGTACATAATGACAACACAACTTAATTATCTCAAGGTAGCATCTTTCAATGTAACGGCTGCTCAACCCAATAAGAGGAGCAAAGTATTGAGTAAAATGAAGAAAGAGGAAGTAGACATTTTGCTTTTACAGGAAACCCATATGTCAGATAAAGAGCACGAAAAACTGAAAAGGAATGGCTATAACCAGGAGTTTTCCTCATCTTATAAATCAGGGCATAGGAGAGGAGCATGTATTCTGATTTCAAACAAAGTTACTTTCAAATGCTCAAATCAATAAAGGATGAGGAAGGAAAATATATCATGGTGATAGGGCGTCTAGAGGGTGTACTTGTCACATTGTTAAGCATCTATGCCCCACCGGGCTCAGAGTGGAGCTTTTATAAGCATATTTTTGATTTGATAACAACAGAGAGTGAAGGGTGTTATTGGAGCAGGTGACCTAAACCAAAGGCTTAATTCACAGTTAGATTCTTCTGGCCAAGCACAGCAAAAGAATACACTGGTAAAAAAATGTCTAAATTAATGTCAGAACTTAGAATCTTGGATATATGGAGAGAACTGAACCCTGTTAAAAAGGATTATACCTTTTATTCTGCGCCTCACAAACTGTACACAAGAATTGATTATTTCTTATTACAAGCCAAAGATCGATATAGGGTTAAAAGCTGTGATATCGGAGTGATGGATCTATCTGATCACTGTCCATTATTCCTAAAAATATGTATACAAAATGAGAAGAAAACTACAGTGTGGAGACTGAATTCAAATTTGTTAAATGGTCAAATGAAAGATGAAATTGAGAAAGATATTGAAGAATATATTAAACAAAATGACAACGGTGAAGTTTCTCCATCTGTGCTGTGGGATGCGTGCAAAGCTGTAATGAGAGGAAAACTGATAAGCTAAGTCTGTATATATAAAAAAGAAAAAACAAGCTGCACTGAAAATTCTGCAAGACGATTTAGA
>CM076396.1:55674425-55717129 GCA_038363315.1 Mugilogobius chulae
CTCGAGCAGCGCCTCGCACCTGAAGATCAAACAATGTACCGCTCCAATCATGGGACGTGGTTCCCCCACTGGCCGTATATAAGGCCCTGTCCACTATCGCTCGCCCTTCTTTTCACTCAGCACTTGAAGATCTTCTTAACATGTTCTTTAAGAAAGATTTACTCTCTACAATCAAGATTTGGGATTCGCCGTACTCACCAGCTCGAAGATTGTCACCCTCCGGTGTCGAGCACCGTGGGTAGGCAGATGTGAGACCCTCTTCTCCCCGAGGACGTTGTTTTCCTCTGCCTCTGTTGGCAGCACAACACAGGGATAAGACCGCCCGTCTGCTGCTCGCTTCCCAGGGAGAAGCGAGAGTGGCGCCGTGGCTTCATGAGCCCGAATCCCGGAGCATCTCGGTCCGACCCGGAGATGTCCGAGGGAAGACCGTGCCTCCGGTCCGTGCTGCAGCCTTTGCCGAGCAAGGTCCAGCGCCTCCTTCCCTCCGGATTGTCCCCTATGAAGAAGACATGGCGTTCCTCTTCTCCCGCGGCTGCTGCTTGGCGCCAACACCGTGTGCCAGCATACGGCCGTATCGCTGTGTTGCACTGCGGTGCAGCGATTCGGGGGCTGCCAGTCCATCGAGGACGGGATCAGTTTGGCTCTGCTTCCCTCTTCCTCGCTCTGATCTGGCGGTAAGCTCTATTCCCAGCCCGAGACAGGCTGACGGCGGTGTCGTGTATCGCTGCTATGCTAATGCTCACAGGCCGAGCATTAGTAGCAACTAGTAGCTCTAGCGCAGGACGGGATCAGTCTGGCTCTGCTTCCCTCTTCCTCGCTCTGATCTGGCGGTAAGCCTCTATTCCAGCCCGAGACAGGCTGACGACTGTATTGTGTACAGCTGTTATGCTATGCTGCACAGGCCGTAGCATTAGCTAGCAACTAGCGCAGGGCCTAGTTAGCTGGGACCACGGTGGCTGTTTTCCTCTGCATGTCACAAGCTTTCGCCATGGGCGTAGGTTATGTGCGCGGCACAGGTGGGCGGCAGACATCTCTGGCTGGGTCTGTCTTCCCTCTAGGACCATGAGAAAAGCAGCTCGCCGCTGCTTCGCTCTTCTGCTCGGGTCAGAAGGAGGAGGAGCCGCTCTTCCCCGAGACACGCTCTTACAGCTGCGGCGTTCTGTTCCTCGGGCTCCGGCCCACAGATCAGGAGCGGAGTCCGGAGCGCGCTCCTTTATCTGGAGCTTGTAAGAGAGAGGAGAGGCTCTTTATGTTATGATTTAGAGTTACTTCTCACCATGCAACAGACACGCACTGGTAGCGTTTCTGTTGCTGTTCTTGCTGGTGCTATAGCTCCGATGCTGGCTCCAGCTGTCCTGTCACTCTCATCCCCGCTGAGTGTCGCGGTGCGGATGAGTGCGTCAGGAAAGGGCAGAGGTTGACTGTGACCCCCCACTCTCGCCCAGGGAAGAAGACGTAGGTGAGAACCACGTACTTCACCACAGCCGCTGTCGTGAGGGCGGAGTTTCCAGCAGCTCAGATAGCTGTCCAGGGTAAGGACAGTTCTTTCCCACCGCTGCTGCTTGGTAGCAGGGCACCGTGTTCTGCTCCTATCTGCGCTTGGAAAGCATGTGGAAGAAGACAGGCTTCTGTGCGTCATCTCCATTTACTCATCTTTTTATGTAGATGTTTTTCCCGCTCCTCGCTCTGCTTTGAGGATGCGGATTGTGTAGTGCAGGACCGTTTAGGGCGCGCTCTGATGCGCTCCCTCTCACAGGGTCACACATGCACGAGCAGCGGAGCTCCCATCACGTCTCCGCTCCCTCCCTGGTCAGTGCTGCGCAGCGACAGGGGACGCGCGCTCCACCTGTCCCGGCTGCGGACGGTCCCAGCTGGCATTGCTGTTGGAGTTACACCAAACGCCTTCTTGCGCTGTCCCGCAGCACGCAGGGGGCAAGTGCAGGCTCGTAGGGGTCGCGCATCGACGCGCTTCCCCTCGTGCTTTGGAGGAGAGTCTACAGTCCATAGATCCTCTCCTCTTACGGTTAGTGTAGCGCCGCGGCATCAGACGCCTGCTCGTCCCTTCCAGCATTAGGAGCAGGGGCAAGTCTGTGAGGCTCGGCCTCTGCCCGGAGTTGACAGCATCTCGGCGAATGCTTGTTATCTCCTCATTCCCTAGGGGAGGCGCAGACTGCGCGGGTGCGACGTTATGACCGGTTCTCGTTCGTACGTCCCTTACGAGCACCCCCCCCCCCCCCCCCCCCCCTACGGACATAGTGGGCGGGCCCAAGCTTCTGGCTCCCGTCCCTCCTGCTACGATATGCAAGCGGAGAGAACGGAGAAAGTAACTGCAGTTCTATGAGTATGTGCATAGCCCTCCTCGGGCTTCGCTTTTGGCCTTTATCTAATGGAAGGCCGACATAGAACGGTTTCTACTCCCGTACTTCTTGGTTGCCAAGAAGTGCGGCGGCATACGGCCCTTTTTGGATCTGCGCGTCTCCTCCTTCCTGTTACGTGGCGCAGGAGTGGAGGTGCTGCAGAGAGAGCAGAGAAATCTTAGTTACTTACGTAACTGTAGTTCTATGAGTGTGGCATAGCCCTTTACGGGCTTCGCTATTGGCCTTTATCTACATGGAAGGCCGACGACATAGAACGGTTTCTGCTCCCCGTACTTCTTGGTTTCCACAGATGCATAGCCTAGAGGCCGTTTCGCATGCTGACCACACGACACCTGTTAAGTGTGTCAGTCTGGGCGATTGTCTGACTCTGTTTAACCTCATGGATGCTTGCTTCCAGGTTTCCATTGTTTCGGAGCTCTGAAGGTTCCACCGCTTCTCCATGGCTAGGAGATGCCAGGAATATTGCTGACTCCCGTTTGGCTGTTCGCTGGCACTTGGAGAAAGTGCGTGGAGGCGGCGCTGGACCTGCTGCGTTGTATTGGAACAGCCATTGGCTCATCCTGGCCTCCTCCCATCAGGAGGCTCAGGCTCACACAGAGGTGGTGCTGGATTACATCTTCAGGCTGGGCCTTGTGGTCAACAGACTGTGTTTGAAGGACGCAAGTCCGGTCCCATCAGATTCAATCGCTTCTCGGATTGATGGCAGTGGCCCAACCAGTGGTAAGCTGGCCTACTGCCCATGAGACGCCTCGGTGGTACTCCCGTCTCAGGTTGCACCCGGCGCACGACAGGAGGACATGGCTGAGGCCCCCAATGCCCGCACGGAAGGATATCCAGTTCTGGACCGTCCCGGTTCTTCTGAGCCAGGGTGTGCTGCTGGGTTGTGTCCCCCATTACACGGAGTTGTTCACAGATGCCTCCCTGTTAGGTTGGGGGGGGTCTTGGACCAGTGCTCGACGGGCGGCACCTGGTCTCCGACGCCCAGCCACATCAATGTCCTGTAGATGGAGGCAGTGAGGAACGTTCCTGCACGTCCTGCACTTCAGAGCGGAACTGGAGTGACACCACGTCTTAGTCCGATCAGACAACACGACTGTGGTGGCTTATCTGAACAGACAAGGGGGAACCAGATCTCCCTCGCTCCACAGGAGGGCGGCCTGAGATCTTTCTATGGGCCATCACTCACCTCCTTTCCTTGAGGGCCCGGCACATCCCCGGCATTCTCAACGTAGGCGCGGACAGAATGTCCAGGAGCGGAGCAGCCCGCGGCGAATAGAGCCTAGCCCCTTGGGTGGCGGCGCAGGTTTGGCAACAGCTCGGCCACCCGGTGGCCGACCTGAAAGCACTCTATGCCCCCTGTAGTTCTCACTCAGACCAGGGGACGAGCCTCCTCTGGGCGTCAACGCGTTGGCGCACCGACTTTGGCCGAGGGGTCTTCTTTATGCATTTTCCCCTCCGGCTCCTCCCTCCACTGCTCCACAGAGTCAGGAGAGACAGGCTACAAATGGCCCGAACAGTCCAAGTGCCGGGTGGTACCCGGACTTGGTGTCCATGGCACAGGGGGGACCTTGGCCCCTCCGGACTCGCCAGACACGCTGACTCAGGCCCAATGATCCCTTTACTCACGTCCAATCCTAGGCCACAGGCTCTTGGTTTGGAAGCCGAGAAGGAAGGTGGTTAGGCTTAGGCCTCCCTTCTGCTGTAGTCTCGACTATTCAAGGAGGCCGTGCGCCTTCGACGTTTAGGGCCTACAGGCTATGATGGCAGTTGTTTGCCACATGGTGCACGGAGAGGTCAGTGGATCCCTCTCCTGCACTATTCAGGAGGTCTTGGGTTTTTGTCAGGGTCTCCTGGCCAAAGGTCGATCGGTCTTCGACCTTGGGCGTCTTTGCTGCGGCCATCGCTTTCGGCCGCATTGGTTTTTGGTGGTTTCCTGGCCCATAACCATCCTCTCGTTAAGCGCTTCTTACGGGGTGCGCTCAGTCCGAACCCACCCCCAGAAGCTCTGCCGCCCCTTGGGAACTGCAGGTCTGTTAGAGGGCCTCTCGGGTCCACCTTTTGAGCCCTGGATCGCGCTGAGCTCAGCTGCTTATCGTTTAAGACGTTTTTGGTGATCGCCTCTGCCAAGAGGGCAAGGGAATTATGCGTCACTCCATCCACCCTTCTTGCATGTTCTTCAGCGGTGATGGAGGCTTGGTGGAATTATGGCCGAACCAGGCTTTCCAGCCTAGGATGTCCAGGGTCATCCGCTTGGGACAGCGTTGTCATCCCCCACATGCGTCAGCAGAGGGTGAAGGGTGTCACCTGTCATGTCCGGTCAGGGCATTTCGCCGCTTCCTGCACTGCACGGCTGGCTTCAGGTATTCTGACCAGTTATTTGTGGGTTTTGATGCGAAGGATCGAGGCACTGCTCTCTCTTCGCAGCGCTTAGCCCACTGGGTGTGCCAGGCGGTCACATGACTGACGAGGCAGAGGGGCGTTCCCCTCCTGCACTCATCAGAGCTCGTTTTACCTGGTGTGTGGCCACCTTTTCAGCTACTCTTAGAGGGGTGCCCCTAGAGGAGATCTGTCTGGCAAACTCCTGGTCCTCCTTGTCGACGTTTGTGCAGTCATATCTGTTGGATGTGACAGTGCGGTCAGTGACTCATTTGGTCCTTTATCGCGGGCCGGATGAGTCGTCATGAGGTGACGGCCTAAGGACTTTCCTCTTTGTTGGCGATGTGCCTCAGGCGCTTTTTGGAGAGGCGACCTGCGCATTGCTTCCAGTTTCAGCGTCTTCTTCTGGAGGCTTTTGCCTGGGTGTTCTTGGCGCTCTTGGGAGAGGCGGCCTGTTCACCTTCGTTCGTACTCCTTCTGGATACTTTTGTGGTGGTGTCCTGGTGCTCTTGGGAGAGGCGACCAGTTCATCAATGCATTAGCACTCCTTCTGGATGCTTTTCTTGTGGTGACTTGGCGCTCTTGGGAGAGGCGGCCTTTCATCACCTTTGTTTCTTTTTCATGCGGGTGGTTGTGGCAGGTCCGGCAGGACTATGTGCCTTCTCTCCATCCGGTTTCAACCTCGCCCGCTGCCTCTCTGTACTTGGTACGAAGTAGGTTTGCGGGTGCGCTCCAATCATGTATGCCTGCTGGGAGTACATTGATCCTACGGCCTTCGCGTAGAGTATGCCAATAGCGAAGCCCGTAGAGGGCGTAGCACATACGACATAGAAATCTTAGTTACCTAATGTAACTGTAGTTCTATGAGTATGTGCGTAGCCTCTACCTGCAGGCCCAGCAGGCATGTCTTCCACTGTGCTAGAGTTCAAGAAGGGCGAGCGATAGTGGACAGGGCCTTATATACGGCCAGTGGGGGAACCACGTCCTCATGATTGGAGCGGTACATTGTTTGATCTTCAGGTGCGAGGCGCTGCCTCGAGTGTTAGCCAATAGCGAAGCCCGTAGAGGGCTACGCACATACTCATAGAACTACAGTTACATTAGGTAACTAAGATTTACCTCTGTACATTTCTTTACTCTGGTTTAAACTTGGTTTGTGCAATGAGCTGCAGTGAACTCTGACTGCACACATCAAAATTTTTATTTTGAAATATGCATACTTCTATGAATTTAAAAATTAAGTCTCCTCGATATGGGAAAGTGCCCTTTTTTCTGGTTTGAGCACCTGCCCTTCAAAATCTCTGTGCACGTCCCTGTAGTTATACATCACAATGTTTGCTAACTTTATCAAATTCAATATATATTACATATAATGAATGTTTAAAACTGTTTTGAAATATAATGATCAAATTTTTTTTTTTTTTTTTTTTACACACAGCACACGTTGTCTGATGTAAACCTGATATTTGAATCTAATTATTGTCTTCACTAGTTTTTCCAACTCAACAACTAATAAAAATTACTCCAATTGACTTGGGCTAGAGATAAATGCTTGCACGCATCTTTTTTTTTTCTATGTTTATTTTAAATTACAATTTTATGTGTATCATAGAGCAGGTAGCACTTTAAAATGCCACCACGTTACCTACCAGTTAATTACCGTGTCACTTACTAGTATCTAATAGTGACACTTACTAGTACTTACTCTGGTACTTAGACTGGTACTTACACCGGTACCTAGAGTGGTACTTTGAGGGGTACTTTTACCAGCAGTTACTGGTACACTGATAGTTACTGGTACTTACAGTGGTACTTATGGTGGGGTAATTGTGTCAGCAGTTACTGGTACTTACAGTGACCACTGAGACAAAGTGTGTGCCACAAAGTATTAGTATAGGTGGTAAGTGCTGCAATATGTACTGCTAAGTGTAGGAATTTGTACCATTATAAGTACCAATAAAAGTAATGGTAAGTGTACTAAAAGGTACCTCTGTAAGTATCAGTAACTGCTGACACAATTACCCCTCCAAGTACCACCCTAGTTACCGCTGTACCATAAGTACCACTGTAAGTACCAGTAACTATGAGTGTTATGTACCAGTAACTGCTGGTACAAGTACCCCTCAAAGTACCACTCTAGGTACCGGTGTAAGTACCACAGTAAGTACCAGAGTAAGTACTACTAAGGGTCACTGTTAGATACTAGTAAGTGACACGGTAATTAACTGGTAGGTAACATGGTGGTCTTTTAAAGTGCTACCCATATAGCATCCTTACGGTCATTGATACAACTTATGACCTGACATAAGGGATTCTAGTTCAACCTGTGAATTTGTGAACATTGATGTCCTTACTTCCTCTAAATTATAAATTAACATGTACACTCTCAGTAATATCAATATAAGCACATATTTAGTCTGGAAAATGAAGAGGACAGTACAACACAAGTGTCTGAATGTGGCCCACAGCTGTTAATAATAAATACATGAATTGAAACCAAATCAACTTTAATTATGTCATTATCACTCTGTTTACTTGCAATTAGTTTGTTCAAAGTTGATTATTATATTGATTCCTTTAAATTTGAACAATCCTATGTTGTTCTGTTTTCACATACCACGTAGCCCCGCCCACAATTACTGTCATTGTTTTCAGAAACAAAACTGTAAAATGTTAAATACATATTCTGTTCTAATCAACAGGGTTCGTACAGTCATGGAAAACCTGGAAAAGTCATGGAAAATGAAAATCCAATTTCCCGGCCCTGTCGCTGGTTTCAGCTGCGTCTGGACGAGTGGAGTGGAGGCAGGAGGCTGATGCTAGTGCAGCTGCTGTGCGTGTCCTGTCCACTCTTGTTTGTAGTTTGGCCTAAAGCGCTCCACACTTGTATATAATCCCGCGATTAATCTAATTTTGTTCACACTCAAGTTTTTAAGAAAAAGGCATTACGCACAAGCACACGCGACACCGCTAGCCTGATACGATGTTTGCTTTTATCAAAACTTTTTTCGAGTTGCCAAACGGCTTCATGCAACAGCTTGTTACTAAATGTGCTATAATGTGGCCATACCTGCTTGTTAAAGCCTGATCCCGTCAGATCTCAGAAGCTAAGCAAGAAAGGGCCTGGTTAGTACTTGGATGAGAGACCGTTAGAACACCAGGTGCCACAGTGGGACGACAGGAGTAGATTGTCGTTGTGTCCTTGGGCAAGACACTTAACCCACACTGCCTCAGTGTCTGCGTACACTGGGTGAGTGGATGCTAGATTGTAAAGCGCTTTGAGTGCCTGGAAAGGTAGAAAAGCGCTATATAAATAGACCATTTACCATAGACCATTATAAAACTCTTCTACACTAACTCCAGATCAGGTCCACACTGCAATCAGTTTGTGTAAGAGTTAACAGAAGCTAAAATTATGATGCTAAAACAGCTAATCAGATGTGATGCTGTTGTGTTCCTCCTGCTTTAACCTGCCACTGTCACACAAACACAAAGCACAAATATAAACTCTGTCTCTCTTGGCTGCTGTCAAATACAAATGAAATGCTTTTATTCAGGACTCTAGATTAAGTAAGTTAAGTAGATGACCACACATTTTATTCAAACACTTTTAATAGGTATAAAGATGTCAGATATGTCAAAATAGAGCCTTATTTAGAAGGATTTTATAAACTGTAGCTATATTAAAAGAAAAGCAATGAAATCACATCAAAAATGACATTCTTTCATATCTTACAGGGCTTTTTTAATTTAATTTTTAATCTAGCCGATTATATGAGAAGACATTCGGGATGGTTCCCAAAAAAGTTAGTCTGGAGCCAGGAAAAATACTCTTGACTAGGACATAGAAAAAGCACAAGCTAAATAGAGTTCCTGTTGTATTTGGGCTATATTGTAACTGAATCAAGTTTAAAACATTTTCATTTGTTATGTAAGTTTATAAATCTGTGAAATGGATATACGTATTTAGGACTTAAGTTAATGAAAACAAATATTTAATTGATGTGTGAAGAAAGTTGTGTGAATAGGTCATGGAAATGTTGACAATTGTTTTGGAAAAGTCATGGAAAATCATAAAATACAATCTGTACGAACCCTGAATAAAAACATGAAGTTTTGAACAGGAGTTTTCTTCTATCAGGCTGCTAAACCAATACTGTGGTTTACAAAGAGCAGAATGTAAAATGTTCATCTACTTTATTTGTAATCTGAAGTTAAAAATAAAGTTATGTCTCATTTAATGTACAGACACAAAAGTAATGAGCTGAACCAAACCAGGACATCTCTGGCCTAAAACACATTTAAGGATTTCTTATTGAATTGAAGTCTTTATTATTAAATGAAAACTGATTCAGTGATTTGTTGATTTAGTGGTTTGTTGAATATGATCGTGTAGATGAAATATGCTAAATGTTCATTGAGGTTTAATACAACATGTCCAAAGGCTGCGAGGTCCGAGGTAACTCCAGTCTCAAAAAAGTCAAATTATGTTAATTATGTATGTATGTATGTATGTATGTATGTATGTATGTATGTATGTATGTATGTATATACTTACTTACTTACTTACTTAAGGCTCCAGCGAAGGGGGCAGCGTCCCGACCCCGTGCGTTGAGCCGACCAGATGAACCAGTTTTTTCCAGTGCTGACGGTCTTGAGCCAGCTGGTCTGCTTCCTTTACAGTGACTCCAAGTTGTTGAAGGTCGACCTCGATTATGTCAAGCCATCGGGTACGGGGCTTGCCTCGTGGTCTTTTCCAGCCTGCGACCTTTGGGTTGAACTGGAAAATAGCTCTCGTGGGATGGTCTGGGGGAAGGCGGAGAACATGGCCGAACCAGCGGGTGCGACGTTGTGCAGCCAGGCAGGATGCTTTTGGCTGGCACGTACGGGCTCTGAGCACCTGATTGGAAACTCGCTGGGGCCACCGGATGTTTTCAATGGTTCGAAGAGCCCTGCTATCAAAACCATCGATTCTAGCAGCCAGAGTCTTGTTCAGGGGCCACGTCTCTGAGCCATAGAGCAGGATAGAGAGTACGGCGGAGTTATAGATCCGGAGCTTCGTCTTGCGAGAGATGGTTGAATGTCGCCAGAGTGGTTTCCAGAGAGACTGCAAGGCTGAGGCTGCCAAGGCTCTTCTTCGGTTGATCTCTGGATTTAGGTCTCCGTTGTTGGTCACTATGGATCCAAGGTACACAAAGCTCTTGACAGGCTCTATGATGTCATCGCCAAGCTGGATGGGGGGTGGATCCGGTCCATCGCCGACATACATGAACTTAGTCTTGGTCCAGCTCACTTGAAGGCCAAGCTTCTTCGCTTCTGCACTGTAGATGGCCAGAGCGTCTCTTAACTGGCTGTGGGATGCACTGAGCAGAATGGTGTCATCAGCGTATTCCAGGTCAGTAAGGTGGTAGTCGCCAAAAGACACTCCGGGAACCCGCTCGCAGACCTCATGCATCAGATGGTCAATGATGCAGTTGAACAGGTCAGGGGCAGCTACGCAACCCTGACGGACACCACTGGAGATGGGAAACCAGTCAGAGTCTTTGCTGTTAACACGGACACAGCTCTGTGCGTCGCTGTAGAGCAATTTAAATAGGGTCACAATCTTAGCTGGTGCTCCAAGGGCCAGTAGGATACTCCACAGTGACGCATGGCAGACGGTGTCAAAAGCAGCCTTCAGATCGATAAACCCGATGTACAGACATCGTTCTTTGCGCAATTCATAGGCCTTCTCAATCAGCAGACGAACGGCAGAGATGTGGTCTGTTGTGGAGCGGTTAGGCATGAAGCCAGCCTGCTGGGGACGGCGGTTGCTTCTAATGGCTGGGAGAGCACGAGTGAGCAAGATCCTAGTAAAGAGCTTGCCAGGGATGGAAAGAAGGGTGATGCCTCTGTGGTTGCAGCAGTCTAGCCTGTCACCCTTACGTTTCCAGAAGGGTAGGATGACCCCTCTGGTCCAGTCGCTGGGAAGCCTCTCTGTCTCCCACACCTGATTGAATATGTGCGTGAGCCACTCGACAACGCCATCGCTACCAGATTTTAACATCTCAGCGGTTATGGCACAGATGCCGGGGGCCTTCCTGTTGTTGATTTTTCTCAGAGCAGCTCTGACTTCCTCTGGAGTGACAGGGTCTGTGTTGCAAATATTGCTTGCAGGTGCAACATTTGCACCGGCTAGGGTAGTGGGGTCAGCTGAGGTGGATCCCTGCTGCAGGAGGAGGCTGAAGTGTTCTTTCCAGCGTTCGAGGCAGGTTGCTTCAGTTGTTAAGAGATGGCCATCAGAATCTTTCACCAGGGCGGTCTTTATGCGTGGACTGTTACGAGCTTGGCGCAGCAAACTGAAGACCCGGCTCATATTATTATTGTTGGCCGCAGACTCCAGGTGTTCGGCTTCTGTTTCCCAGAACTTCTCCCTATCCTCCGCTATGGCCACGTTACGCAGGTGGTTCAGCCGTCGATACTCCGGCATGTCGCCCCGTAGTCGGGCCTCACGCCGCAAGTTGATGAGGTCGAGTGTCTTCTCCGATATCCAAGGCTTTTTCGGGGAAGGTCGTGAACGTCCGAGAACGTTGTGAGCTGACTGAATAACACTTTCTTTGAAGGTAATCCAGTCAGTCACTTTGTTCGGAGCCAAGGCGTTGAGGGTACGGCGGATGGAGCGGATGAAATCTGAGGCAATGTATGGATCTGTGAGTAGGGAGGAGTCCAGGCGAGGTTGGGTCTTGGTGTGCTGGTTGGCTCGCAGCTTTAGCTTAAGCTGGGCCACCAGCAGACGATGGTCGGTGTTGCCAAGCTCTGTACCTCTGTACACGCGGCAGTTGGTGACAAACGACTTCCAGCGTCGAGAGATAAGGATATGATCTAATGCCTTCCTGGTCCTGCCATCTGGGCTGTACCAAGTATAGTGATGGATGAGTTTCCGGGGAAACCAGGTATCAGCGACACAGAGGTTGTTATGGTGGCAGAGAAGGAGAAGGCGATTACCATTGTCGTTTGTGGATTTGTCGGCAAAGATTGTGCCGATGGGTGAGCCTGCGAGTCGGTCGCAGCTAGACAAGGTGGCGTTGGCATCTGTAAGAATGATGGTGATGTCGTGTGGTGGGGCTCGATTGGCAGCCTGGTGGAGCTGGTCAAAGAAAGCGTCCTTCACATCCCCGTCAGCGACATTGGTGGGCGCATAGGCGACAATTACTGTCATCTTGCCATGCTGATGGAGGAAGCGAGCGGACAGTAATCTGTCGCTCAGAGGTGTCCAGCTGATGAGGGACTTGCGGAGGACCTTTGGGATGGCAAGGGCCACACCATAGAGGCCTGTCCGTCTTTCAGGGCCACTCCAGATGTAGCAGTGGTCGCCAGCTGTTATTTCGCCGCTGCCTTGCCAGCGAACTTCGCAGAGTCCCGCTAGGGTGATGTTATAGCGGCAGAGCTCTCGGGACAGCAGGGTGGCGGCTCCTGGGTGAAGGAGTGTCTGGACATTCCATGTTGCAACACGGGTCCTACGACGAAGGTTGATTCGTACTCGTTGGTCGGGGGCAAGCTCTCAAACCGGTTGGACCAGTGTTGCTCCTGTTTACATGAGAGAGAGTAAACCGATTACCCTGGAGAGACTGGTTCTGTTGTGTCAGATTCACTACTGCATGATTCAGGCTGTAATTGTTGAACTACTTTAACATTGTTAATGTTGTTTATTTTTATTAACTGTTTGTAATACTATTTGTAAAATGACCCACAGTTTTTTTCTGGGACATGTAGGACTGTTTTAAACATGTAGAACAGTGTTAAACATGGAGTTAAATGTGAGATTGTGTGTGTCACTTTGTGCAAGGCACTTTATAGTTCTAAAATTCTTAATTTATTGTTGGAATGTGGTGTGGGCAGGAGTTCTGTGCATGCTCAGTTGCATTTGTCCAGCTGTAGACCGATTGTCTGTTTACATGAGTCTGAAATCAGACTACAATCGGTCGGGACCACGTGCGCCAACTGGTTTTCCGAAAACCGGTTTACAGCTCCTCAATAGGTCTGCCCGGGTTTACATGCACTTTGGAAAACTGGTTTAAATCGGACTAGGCTAGTTATCCAGTTTTCCTGGCCTCCATGTAAACGCCCTGACTGATGTCAGCGTTCACATGCACACACATGATGCCTGTTAAGGCTGCCAGTCAAAGGTTGTAATAATAACACTACAACAGCGCAGTTGTCCTGTTTCATCAGTGTTTGTGTCACAAGTTAACACAACATCACGTCACAATGTGATGATTGACTCTGACTGGTAAAGTCTGTGTGACAAATACAAGTGCTAGTCTAACATCAGTCTTGAAGTGATGGTGGAGTGATTACACTGAATTTTAAGTTTACTGGTGAGGTGAGTTTGAGGCCCACTCAGGCTCACTTTACTTTCTGCATTTAACTTGTGTAGCTTGTGACCTGACCAACCAGTAGTAATTCGGAGAGTTCTGGCCGAGGGCTAGAGGAATGTTTTAAGTGCGTCATCAGATTTGGTGAGGCAGGAGGGGTTAGTAAAAAGAATCCGATTACTGGTAAGCTAACAAGTACTAAATGATACCATTGGACGTATTGAGTTTGCGAGGGTGTTGCCAGATGGGAACTTGTTGGTGGGATGTACTGACCTTGGACAGGTAGAGAAGACTCTTAAAGTTAAAAGTATTGGAGGAGTGAAAGTAGTGAGCATAAATAGAATTAGAGTAACCCGAACTAAGAGCCGCGAAGGGGTCATTACTAATGTACCAGTGGGTGTTGAAGTGATGGTTGATGGTGAATGAAGTCATGGTTTGAGGGAACTAAGACAGACACAGAAACTTTAGTGCTTGAATTCCAAGGTGAGACGCGACCCACAAGAGTTTTCTTGGTTGCATGAGTTTCTTTGTTAGAGAATTTGTACCTCGACCAGTGAGATGTTTTAAGTGCCAGAAGTTTGGGTTCAGCCAAAGTGCTGCAATTGTGGAGAGGCTCACAGTGCTGCCTATAGAGGGTGTCAGGTGCTAAAACAAGAAGTCGAAATACAAACAGTGAGAGTGGAGAAAAAGTTGACTTATGTAGAAGCTGTTAAGCAGGCGAGGGGACAAGGACAGTATAGACATCACTCAATATGCTCAACTGTAAGAGCTGCTGGCAGTGGAAAAGAAGAAACTGGTTACATTCATTGTTGGTGTTATCAACAGTACAGCTGGAGTGGAGCCCAAGACAACAAAGTGTCAGATTATTGTTAAAGTGGCGATGCGTCACTAGGTCTTGTAGGAATGAGATGGGAGGATGTTATGGAGGAGCTTTGTGCTATTCATGAACAATGATAAAAATGGGATGCAGTACAGACTTTTAAAGAAGGATGAGGTAAATGAAAAAAAAAAAAAAAAATCAATGGCTGTTGCGGTGTGGTGTAGGAATATAGAAGTTACAGTTAATAATTATTATAATCCATGTCAAAGGTTAGAGTTGGATGAACTTCTTCAGATACAGGGTCAAGAAAATGGCCGTGTAATATGGTGTGGTGTGAGGATTTTAACGCCCACAGCACGCTTTGGGGAGGAGGGCACACACAGTTTAATGAACAAGTGGTGGAAGCCCTGCCCGAGGAAAACAATTTAGTGTGCTTGAATGATGGCCGTGGAACTAGATATGATGTCCACACGGGACGCAAATCTGTTCTTGATTTTACATTAGTATTCAATGCATTGGTGAGTAAATCTATTTGGGATGTGTGGCCAAAAGATTTTATGGGAAGTGACCACTTCCTAGTTGGGACATCAATCCAGATCGAGAAGGAACAGATTCATACACAAAAGAAGGGGGATGGGTGCTTGAAAAAGCTGACTGAAAGAAGTTTATGGAAACTTCTGAACAACTTTTAGGTGAAATTGATGTGAGTCAAGATGTTGATGAAGTAAATCATGTTTTCTGTAGTAAAGTTGTTCAAGCAGCATCTCGTGCTATTCCAAAAAGTAAAGGTACTATAAAAAGTGTAGCAGTTCCATGGTGGACACCAATGCACAGCTACTATTAAGGAGAGGAATAAAGAATATAAAATCTTGGAGAAATCTCACAATTTTGATAACATGGTAGCCCATCAGAGAGCACAAGCTATGGTAAAGAAGATCATTAGGAAAAACAAACGAGGTGGTTGGAAATCCTTCTGTGGCAAAATAGGAAGGACAACTACTGTGAATAGTGTTTGGAACATGATTAAGAAAATGGGGGAACAGACGCGGGAACGTGGGTATTCAGTACTTGAAGCTAATGATATAAGCTGTTACAGACAAAGAGAAATCAGAAATAATGGTTGAAACATTTTTTAAGGTGCATGGATCTGGAAATGTGTCTGATGAAAGTAAAAGGTGAAGAGAATTAACAGCCAGGCAGTGGAGACAACTTTTAGAAGATGTAATTGTGTATTCATTTGTTCTGATTCTGTTGCGGTGCTAAAGAGTCTTACATCAAAGAATTCCAAGCGCCAGGATTTATTATTTAAGATATTACTTCTGTTAACAAGAGTTCAAAGAAAAGGTATGTTTGTGAACTTTATGTGGGTCCCAAGCCATGTGAGGGAAAGAGGCAGCAGACAAACTAGCCAAAAAAAGCTTTGTCCAGCACCAATGTTGATGTTAATGTACTGCTCAGCAAGAGCGAGGGGAAATCTGTAATTTGGTCCAGGATCATGGCAAAATGGCAAGAAATGTGGAAGGCAGAAACCCGAGGTAGAAACCAAAGGTAGACACATGTTTAGTATTTAAGATAATGTACACACACACTCCCTGTGTTGGTAAAACAAGACAAGAGCAAACAGTATAGAATCATGTTAGGTCACTCAAATCTCAACAGCACTTTAAAACTTATTGGAAAACATCAGTCAGGACTTTGTGAGGAGTGTAATGTTGAGGAAACTGTTTTACATGTAGTTTTTAATTGCAGGAAGTACGACCGAGAGAGGACACAGCTAAAGGAAACACTGAGAGGAGGAGGTATACAGCAGATCACAATCAATAGTCTTGTTTACAACCCCAAAGCTTTTATCACATACATTACACAAACAGTTTTAGTCAATAGAGTTTAGTCTCTGATACACACTCCGGAGCAGTAGAGGGCCTCAATAAGCTGGTGCCGATCGCAGTTAAACAACACAAAGAAGAAGAAGAAGAGAAGAAGGGGGAGGGGCTTCAACTGCACAAGCAGAAAAACGGAGGGAAGAGACTGAACACAGCAGCAGAGCTTTAGGAGAAGACTGAACCAGAACTTTGGAGAGAATAAACCTTCAGACACGACTCCAGGGCTGAACTGCTGCTGCTCCTGCATTGAACCTGCTCTCCTGCTTCACTCTCTGTAAGTCTGACTCTGCACATCTGGGAAATCTACTTTTACCAACCAATCAACTTAAACGTGCTAGTCTGTTAGCTTTTCATGACCAGTACAAAGGGACATTTCTACAAAGTTTGAGGAGTTTTGGGATGAGCAGAAGTATAATAACTACACGTGTTGGCTGTGTGCAGACAGTTGCACCTAAAGCATGTGATCAAATGTGAGACAGTAGATGCACTTCTTCGGGGGATGGAGGTTTGTCTTTTGTATGCCTCTCCCTCCCCCACACCACAGGCTCTACCCCCCAGAGACAATCCTGTTTCTGTACAGCAACTTTGGGCTTGTCTAATAAAAGTCTGAAATCGAAAAGTTTGAGCTGTTGATTGGCGATGGGCAGTCGAGACCCGTGTGTGATTCCTTTATGTAAAAACATTTGTGTCTGTCTGTAGTGCAGGTGAGACTTTGTTTCATTTCATCTGGGCTGCAGTCATACTGGGTCTCTCCTGTTGGTTTATTTATCTTATTGTAGACGTGTGAAAGTGGAGGCTCATTCTCTGGGAGATGCTGCATTTGGTAACTGGGACTTGAAGCAGACATCTGACTGAAACATTATGTATAATTGTAAACAAACCTTAGGATCTGGATGGATACAGAAGTTTGTTGTCCTTGCCTTGTCCATCGTCTCATTCTCGGGGTCGGACTAGCATCATCGTGTTGTGGCAACGCCAAACGAAGGGGAAAACAACAACGTAAAACAACAACGTAAAGTAACTTTAAATTTAAACTTTCACTCACCACCGCACAGTGGTTGTTTACAGATTCCAAACATTAGTATTTGAGCATCTGGGAAGCATTTTTACGTACAGCAAGTTGATGTTTTCCCCTTCGGTCGTCGGCAAACAAAACAAAACGTCATCAGTCCGACCTCGAGAATCTTAAGTCCAGTTCTGTTCCAAAAGGCAGCATCTCCCACAGAAAAAGTCCTCCACTTTCACACACTAAAGACACAAAACAAATACCATATTATCCTTGATCTCACATACAACACAGGCCTTCACAATGTCTTAGATTGTAATTCAGTATTATTACTGCAACAACACACTGAACACATGTGAAATATAACTTCTCCTTCTGAATGGTCTTAATCCTTTAAAGCTGACCTAAAATGACAAATTAAATAAGTCATTTCCTACTTTTCTGATTACAATATTGATTTGATTGTGATGTATTGTGCAGCCCTGTAGTTACTGAGATTATATAAAATAACTGTTAGGTTTGTATTTGCACAGAACTGATTGAAATGTGTAGAATGTTAAACCAATGTATCACAAACAGTTTGTGTCTGTGATAAAATATTGGTGCATTTAAATGCACCAAAACCTGGAAAAGTCATGGAAAATGTAATACTTATTTCCAGGCCCTGGATAAGTTTTGGAATTCTACTGGTTTTGGAAAAGTTTTTGAAATTTAATATATTTTGATATTTTGAGTTGGAAATGGAAGATGGTTTAGTACAACACAATTCTGCTTTTGTTTAGCTAAGACAGAGAAAAAGACATTAAAAATGCGGCTATACAAAAAATTGAATGTGCTGCGGTGATTTTATTACATTCATACTTCGCAACAAAATGTTTTGACATCCTTTTCACATTTGTAAAAAAAAAATAATGAACTAGTTCCTGAAAATGAGGGTGGGCGATTAGGAAAACTATAATCAACATTTTTTTTCATATTTGCTCTCGTTTTTGATTCGATTTTGTTTAACCTTTTCAAAACAAAAGAAACTTTTAGTATGTCTCATCATTTATTACATTTTTTTTAAATTTAGTCAGCATTCTGTCTTAAAGTTTGACTTTTCCTTCAAATCACACATTTTTTCTGACATGGATTGGTTTTCGATCTTTTGTTTTCGAAGTATACAAACCAAATAATTGACGTTTTGATTCAATTTCTCCATTAAATGCCAGCCCTACTGAAAACAAATAATTGGTTTGAAGTGTGTCAATACAAGGTCATAGAAATGTTGGAATTTGTTTTGGAAAAGTCATTGAAAAGTTCTGGAAAACTGTAAGTTAAAATCTGTACGAACCCTGCTTGGGTGAGCAGAAGGAACAAAACAGAAATATACCCTGATGAATAGACACTGATGTGTGCTTTAAATCTATAAGAATAACACAAGTGCCTTTCAGAAAAGGTATTATAGTTAGGAGAGTCAATTAGTGCATTAAGTGTGATTAATTAATGAATTCCACACATATTAATCAAGTTTTTTTTTTTTTAATCACAATAATCTATTTGAAATCTGTAACTTCATTGTTTCCATGTGCGAGTTGCAAATGGACATAAGGGTTGTTCAACTTGACAACTTAGCAACAAAAGACTTCCTAAAAATATTTATTTCTTTTGCAATATTTATAGTATATAATATATATATATATGATTATATTATATATATATATATATATATATATATATATATAATATATATATTTATATATATATATTTTTTTTTTTTTTTTTTTTATATTTTTATATTATATTATATATATATATATTATATATATTAATATATATTTATATATATATATATTTATATTATATATTATATATATATATATTTATATATATATATTGTATATATTATATATTATATATATATATATAGTTATATTATATATATATAGTAATATATATATATTATATATTTATATATTAATATTATATATATATATTTATAGTATATATAGTATATATATAGTATTATTTCCCATCTGCAAGAATAATGTCATTAATTAAATTTGATAAAACAAAACAAAAACACTCAAGTTGATTGTTTTTCTCAGCAATTTTTAGGTGAGATTAAAAATAGATGAATTAGATTAATTATTACAGATCATAATTAAGTAATCTCTAGAATTTTTTTAATCAATAATAATTAGACAGCACTAATTATAGTTTTTGAATTTTCTTTGATTCATTGACATGGGCAATACAAGTGTCTCTTGTTTTGATATTTATGAAAAGGAAGCACAATTTTGGCAAAAACAGCTTTGCACAAAAACCACATTTTTCAAGTTAACTGAATGAAATGCACATTTAGTTTGTGACCATGGCTGAAAAAGTGACCAGATTTCATTCGGTAAAAACTTTTGATTCACTTCAAAACATGTTGTAATGTCAATCTCAAGTAAACACTAAACTCCAGAGATACTAAATCCAACCAAGTCACATTTTGATTTAAGTTTGTATTAAGTATATCTCCTCTTTTCTTTGTTTATATGCAGAACTTAATCTGTGACGAGTGTTGGAAGACGTGACGCCATGCTTCAGGCCTCAAAACAGCAGAAAGACCATTCAGCTGTGGCCAGTGAAGGACAGGATTTACAAAGTGTAGAAAGCTTAAGCTACATGAGCTTTGACACTGGAGAAAAAACATTCAGCTGTAAACAGTGTGGGAAGACATGGCCCGATGCTTCAGCTCTCAAAAGACACTACAAAACAAGTCACAACAGAGTCAGCTGTGATGTCTGTGAAAAGACCTTTTCTGCCTCAGGCTACCTAGTAACACATATGAGAATCCACACTGGAGAAAAACCCTACGGCTGTGATGTCTGTGAGAAGGCCTTTTGTAAACAAGGCAATCTGGTAACACATATGAGAATCCACACTGGAGAAAAACCATTCAGGTGTAATGTCTGTGAGAAGACCTTTAGTAGAGCAGATACCTTAGTAAATCATATGAGAACCCACACTGGAGAAAGACCATACAGCTGTGAAGTCTGTGAGAGAGCGTTTTCTTCATCTGGTAGCTTATTGTCACATATGAGAATCCACACTGGAGAAAAACTCTACAGCTGTGATGTTGCAAGAGGGCCTTTGCTAACAAAAGCAGTCTAGTAATACATATGAGAATCCACACCGGAGAAAGACCCTACAGCTGTGATGTCTGTGAGAGAGCGTTTCTTTCATCAAGTAGCTTATTGTCACATATGAAAGTCCACACTGGAGAAAAACAATTTAGTTGTGATGTCTGTGAAAAGGCATTTTCTACATCAACTATATTAGTGACACATATGAGAATCCACACTGGAGAAAGACCATTCAGGTGTAATGTCTGTGAGAAAGCATTTT
Organism: Mugilogobius chulae; assembly: GCA_038363315.1. Taxonomy (NCBI): domain Eukaryota; kingdom Metazoa; phylum Chordata; class Actinopteri; order Gobiiformes; family Gobiidae; genus Mugilogobius; species Mugilogobius chulae. The sequence continues at coordinate 55,694,618 of CM076396.1, forward strand.
CTCAATCAAGCACTCTCAAAGCACATATGAGAATCCACACTGGAGAAACCATACACCTGTGATGTCTGTAAAAAGTCATTTTCTAGTTCAAGTGCCTTAGTGTCACATAAGAAAGTCCACACTGAGGACGTTCAGTTAAGGCACGCTTGTAGAAGGGCAACAGGAGCTCTGCTGTGAACTTTGAAAAATAACAACCAGATAACCTCTGTTAATCGAGTTAAAGCCTATAAAGTTTAACTTGACAACAAAACTACCACAATACCTCCAAAATTTTGTCAAAGTGAATAAATCTGCTAAGACGACGACGGAAGAGTCGTCAAGCTTCGTCGACTCGAACTACCTGTGGAGCTAACTAGCACCGAAACTGTTAAAGCTGAGAACGGCAATGAAGATGCTAGTGATGACAGTCGTGAGATTTTGGCTGCTATTCCTTTTTTGGGTGGGGATTTCACTGCAATGAAACAGAAATTCACACGAGACAGTATCTTGCGTGCGGTTAACGCAGTCCAAGGAGATTTGAAAATCCTGACAATCCGAGTGACTACAGCCGAGCAGAGACGTAGTACTGGTGAAGACGAGTTGTCAGCAGTGTTTAGTCAATCAACATCCATCTCGTCTGGAGATGGGCAACATACTGGATATCAGAAAGGTAATGTTTTTTCCTGACTTACCGATAGATTTACTCAAGTGAAGAAAGACGTTTGATCCAGTAAAGAAGGAACTTTCTGCTCTCACACTTTGAGATTTACGCTACGGCATAATCCATCCAGCTACACTGTTCGTGACTGTTGGAGGACGGTGCCACACTTTCCACAAGGCGGCAGCAGCAGAGTCTTTCATGCGTGGACTTCTGTTGGATACAGGCGAAGCATTACCCGAGGCAGAGTAAAATGTCTTTTTTTTTTTTTTTTATCTGACAGTGTGCCTCTTGTACATTCATGGACATAGGACCTCTTTGATAAAAAGCATCTTGAGGCAGGTANCAGCAGCAGAGTCTTTCATGCGTGGACTTCTGTTGGATACAGGCGAAGCATTACCCGAGGCAGAGTAAAATGTCTTTTTTTTTTTTTTTTTATCTGACAGTGTGCCTCTTATACATTCATGGACATAGGACCTCTTTGATAAAAACATCTTGAGGCAGGTATATTATGTTTCATTATGGACTATTGAACTATTTCTTACTAGAGGTTAGTTCTGGTTTGTGACACAAATGTTTGTTTACTTCTTTTGTTACTTTGTTTTATATATGTTACAGGCAAAGTTAATAATTTCAGGCAAAGTAGGAAATATAAGTGTTTATTATCTTCTTTGCTAGGCTCTCTATAGAATACCTAGGCGTTGTATAGAATGCCTGACAACTTTTTAGGGGAATGGACTTGATATTTTAAAAAATAAAACAAAATATAAAATGTATTGAAATAAATACTCAAACATCAGCACGTCAAATTAGTCCCACTGGGGAGCAAAGATTTTATGGTATTTATAAAAAAATGTGTTTGTCTTCCAAGAAATGATGCTTTGTCAGAGATTCTATACTTTGCCTAAAAGTTGTCAGACATTCTATACAAGTAGATAATAATACATCTATTTCCTACTTTGTCTAAAAACACCATAGAATGCCTGGATTATCAACTTTGCCTGTAACATATAAGCTCAAGCAAGTAATGAATAGAATTAAAGATTTAAAGCTAAGATTGTGTTCTTACAAGAAACACATTTGACATGGGGGGATATTGTGAGGGTAAAAAGGAGATGGCCTGGACACGTTTTATCAGCTTCTTAGAACTCTCAGAGTAGAGCACAGCACCAAGCCACATGTTCACCAAGAACTTGGAACAGGTGAATATTTAAGTGTACCACTAGTGCAGAGGTGGGCAATCTTTTTTTCACAAGGGCCGTATTCAAATCCAAATAAGTGGCGGAGGGCCGGACTGCGATCATCGGTGTAACAAATTGTCATTGTTGCAAGCTAATTTCTTAAAATAAATTTATACATATACAAAAATGTAAATTTTGTATAATTTTTGAATTTCGGGGTGCACGGTAGCCAAGTGGTTAGAGCTCTGGCTTCCCAATAAGGAGGTCGTGGGTTCGACTCCCGGGTCGGACCATATCAACATCTCACGATCTCTCTGGGTGGAGTTTGCATGTTCTCCCCGTGTCACCGTGGGTTTTCTCTGGTTTCCTCCCACCTCCAAAAACATGCATGTTTAGGTTAATTGGGCATCACTGTAAATTTCCCTTAGTGAGTGAATGAGAGAGTGAATGTATGTCTGTCTAACCCTGCGACGAGTTGGCCACTGTCCAGGGTGTTCCCCGCCTAAGGCCCAAAGTCACTGGGATAGGCTCCAGTCACCCGCGACCCCTAACGGGATTAAGCGGTAGAACATGAATGAATGAACAAAAATGTAATAAAAATTAACTTCTGTATTATTTTGTGTATTTATTGTGGCAATTTAAGACCAAAACAGCTAAATCAATCGAGAAAAAGCTATATAAAGATTACACTTATTTTCAAAAATGTTTAGGGGGCCTGATTAAAACTGGTCAAGGGCCGCATTTGGCCCCCGGGCCGTAGTTTGCCCATGTCTGCACTAGTGTTTGGACTTGTAACATGTTCAGTCCTTCTAATATGTTTTGGCCCTTTTAGTTCAAGCCCCAAGTATCAGGTTAATTGGGAGAGGAGCCTCAAACAGACTTTAACAGGTGAATAGATGAGCTTCAAATAAATGGTGTCTTAGAAAGCATCTAAATGTCTGATTTCATTGGTCAAGCTACCTGCAGGCCTCTGTTGGATGATGTCACTGTCTTCATTTATAAAAGATATTTGAATCATGTATTTAATATGTATAAACTCATGTGTGATATGTTTGTAATTGTAGTTTTTGTTTGTTTAGTTCTCTGTAAGCGGCATCATGCTGGCCACTGTTTTCACCAAAATCAGAACCTTTAATAACATAGCATTACTTTGGGCCAATATCCTGTCTGCACGTGTGTTCTTTAGCTCAAAGCTACTTGCCTGGTTCAATCGATGGTTGTTGTGGGTTGTTTTAAACTCATTTTAACAAGAGACTTTTATACACATTTCTAACTAATAATATATTGTTTTTTTGTGTGAAAAAATAAATTTGTATTACATAAATTCTAATAGTCTCCCCTGTATTTATGATATTTAATTATACACTTAGTTACAGAGAGAATTAAACCTGATAGCCGTTTGGTGAAAATATAATATGAACAAGTCTACCTTTTCCTGCTTCTCATTCACAAGTCAAACTTTTTACTGACTATTTTCTGGTTTTCTCCTTAATGTCTTCTATTTCTAAAGTTGGTATGATGACATCATCATTTCAATCAAGCATCTGTTTCATTTCTATTAAAAGCTCCATCACGTTGTTCATTCACAAAATGGCGCCTGCAGTCTTTTTGGCCGAGGGATCCAGATCTCATGGAATATATTGGTACAAATAGTAGATTTCTTTGTACATAAAACAAACCAAACCTCTGCATTTGTTTGTTTCTTTAGGTTCCAAACATCCATGAGCTGTGGGAAAGCATCAGATTGAACAGAAATTACATAAAATTGTGAAAATGTGGTGTTTTTGTAAAAACTAGTTTGCCTGAGCCTAGTGTTGTTATGATACAAAATTTCAAACTTAATGTTAATACAAAGAAATTTATTTCATTCTTGATTAAGGCTAAATATGATCCCACAATGATATCTAGTTTTGTTTTCAGTTTTAGTGTTGATCAGTATCAGACTTTCAGATACTTTTGACTCAAAATCTAGATCTCCAGGACGTCCTCAAGCAACGTTAAATTTGCTCAAATTTGGCAAAAATCTTGTATTTAAGTCTAATAAACGAATCGACTAATCGAAAGAATAATCGCCCAACAAATCGATTGCCAAAATAATCGTTAGTTGCAGTCCTAAAAGGCTAACTTAACAGAATTATTTGCCAATTATTATTTTTAACTATGCATATTTCATAAACATATTCATTATTATTAACCTACATGTTTATGGAATCGATCAAGAAAAGTTCAACTACAGAAAAACCTGAACAAGAGAGGATCATCTAGATAGACAACTGATGTAAAATGACTGACAGAAATGATTGTATATTCTACTTTTTTCTGTTGAAAAAATGTATTGTTGTAATCTTACTTGGGAAGTCTAGAATAGATGCAGCTGGTTATAAGAACATGCTGGATAAGTTTGTAGAAAAAATCCCTGTGATAAAATACAATGTACTTCCAGAAACAAGTGGGCGGAGCCTGTTGAGCGCCATTGATAAACACCCACTGTGATGCTTCTCCCCCAAAACCAGGGGGAGGGGCTTCAGCTACACAAGCAGGAAAAAGGAAGGAAGAGACTGAACACAGCAGCAGAGCTTTGGGAGAAGACTGAACCAGAACTTTGGAGAGAATAAACCTTCAGACACGATCCAGGGCTGAACTGCTGCTGCTCCTGCATTGAACCTGCTCTCCTGCTTCACTCTCTGTAAGTCTGACTCTGCACATCTGGGAAATCTACTTTTACCAACGAATCAACTTAAACATGTGCTAGTCTGTTAGCTTTTCATGACCAGTACAAAGAGACATTTCTACAAAGTTTGAGGAGTTTTGGGGATGAGCAGAAGTATAATAACTACACGTGTTGGCTGTGTGCAGACAGTTGCACCTAAAGCATGTGATCAAATGTGAGACAGTAGATGCACTTCTTCGGGGGATGGAGGTTTGTCTTTTGTATGCCTCTCCCTCCCCCACACCACAGGCTCTACCCCCAAAGACAATCCTGTTTCTGTACAGCAACTTTGGGCTTGTCTAATAAAAGTCTGAAATAGAAAAGTTTGAGCTGTTGATTGGCGATGGGCAGTGGAGACCTGTGTGTGATTCCTTTATGTAAAAACATTTGTGTTTGTCTGTAGTTTCAGGTGAGACTTTGTTTCATTTCATCTGGGCTGCAGTCATACTGGGTCTCTCCTGTTGGTTTATTTATCTCATTGTAGACGTGTGAAAGTGGAGGCCTCATTCTCTGGGAGATGCTGCATTTGGTAACTGGGACTTGAAGCAGACATCTGACTGAAACATTATGTATAATTGTAAACAAACCTTAGGATCTGGATGGATACAGAAGTCTGTTGTCCTTGCCTTGTCCATCGTTTCATCTCAAGTCCAGTTCTGTTCCAAAACGCAGCATCTCCTCACAGAAAAAGTCCTCCACTTTCACACACTAAACACAGACACAAAACAAAAGACAAGATTATCCTTGATCTCACATACAACACAGACCTTCACAATGTCTTAGATTATAATACAGTTTTTTTGCTGCAACAACACACTGAACATGTGAAATAAAACTTCTCCTTCTGAATGGTCTTAATCCTTTAAAGCTGACCTAAAATGCCAAATTAAATAAGTAATTTCCTACTTTTCTGATTACAATATTGATTTGATTGTGATGTATTGTGCAGCCCTGTAGTTACTGAGATTATATAAAATAGCTGTAAAGGTGCTTTCAGACCAGAGGCGTCAACTCGCGCCAGACGTCCCGCGGTGGCCGCTTATATATTCGAAATTGGTCGTGTTTCTCGCGCGACCAACTTGCAGCTTTCAAACCGCGGCGTGTTCATGCAGCCACGGCATCTGTGACTCTCCATTTTAGAGCGCCGTGCAAGTCTGATGTCAAATGGTCAAGTGGATAACACATTGGACTCTGGTGTGAAGAGCCCGCGAGTGCGTGAGTTCGACCCCAGGCAACAAAACAGCTGATGAAGACATTTGTATCTGTAGCACATATGCAATCTTAAACTTTATAAATCATACTTTCTGTACAAACACATTGTATTATCGTTTTAAAATACAAAACAGGCACTATGTCTTTATTTAATATAGGTTATGCATAAGTGCAAAAAAAAAAGCTGTAACTTGCATTGGAAATGACAGTATATAAATCCGGTTCAGTCGAATGAGCAGGTTATTTTTGTCTCGGACATTGCGCTTATTTTGCTGTGGACATAAAGTTTATTTGGCCAAAAGAGCCGCTTGTTTTTGCCAGAATCGAGGAGTTTATGAATTATAAACACTGACAGCGGAGAATGTACAAACGAGAAGAATCCCTGGACTAAAGTTTCTAAATACGATCCTTTTTTTTCTTTTGTGGAGCCACAGGGTGAGTCTCAATCACACGTTATGTGTTTTTTATGTTTGTGCAGCTTTTGGTAAGAATAAGTTCATAACTTAGAAGCCTGATCATGTTAAAGTCGTAGTACTGGTTGTTTTGAACCACGTACTGTCACTTGCTCGCGCCTCGCGCATGGACGCTCGTCCGCCCTCATGGCCCGTGTAGATAGGAGGCGAGGAGCGGCAAATGTCGCTTTAAATCCCATTCATGTGTATGTGTCTGTCAGCGGAGGCGCGTCCTCAAGTGCCGCCAATCAGAGCGGAGAAATGAGCGATGTGAATGGAGAACACAGGGCTTATTTGACATAGTTAAGAGACAGTGGTGTATGGGGCTGATACCAAGAGGATTAGTTCTCTTGTCAATGTCTGCAGGGGCCTTCCAGCTGTAGTACTGGTCGTTAACACTGTCACTTTGCTCTTCACATGTTGGTCGCGCTTATTAGACGCCCGTCTGCCCTTAAACGCTCGCGCCGGTCGTAGTAGACTCTCCGCGCCGCTCTGGTCGTGCGAAATCGCGCCTACGCATAGACATTACATTGAAAGTGTTCGCGTGGTCGCGTTTGGTCTGAAAGCACTTTTAGGTTTGTATTTGCACAGAACTGATTGAAATGTGTAGCATGTTAAACCAATGTATTACAAACAATTTGTGTCTGTGATAAATAATTGGTGCATTTAAATGCACTTAAAAGAAAAGTTAAGTGCACTAATGCAACTGAACCAAACTGCTGACAAGAGCTCTGCTCCACCAGGACCTGACTATGATCTGCAGAAAACTGTCCAGCCCGACTCAGTCTGTGTTGCTCTTAGATGTCTTTTTTTTTTTTAACAATATGTTTTATTTTAACAATACACAGTATTCATTTACAGACGTTTGTTTAAGAGAAACCCATCCCACCCACATACCTCTCCCCTTCTCTTGTGTTTAACAAAATGTTGTTTAAAATTATACAAAAGAAAAAATCTACATGTCATGACTACAAAATGGTATCTTTTGAAACATAAATTTTGTTTTTTTGTCCTTTTCGATGAGGTCTATTCTTCCTGTAGAAGATGACCAATATCTGCCACTTTTATGAATTCAGCAAAAGGTTTCCAAATATCTTCATACAAAAACAATTTATTTTTGAGAAACCCTCACAAAAAATCTCACTCCAAGCCAAAATCAAAAGTTGAGAGAACTGGCTAAAGTTAAACATATTTTATTTAACATCTTTTTGAATATTTATCTCCAACCCATCGATTTACCAAACAGCATTTTGTGACCTTCACGACTGAAGTAAACACTAAGCTCCAGTGATGCAAATTCCAACCCACTCACAATTTGATTTCATTTTGTATTAACTATGTCCCTCTTTTCTTTGTGCATATGCAGAGCTTCATCTGTGACGAGTGTTGGAAGACGTGACGCCATGCTTCAGGCCTCAAAACAGCTCACACCAGAGAAAGACCATTCAGCTGTGGCCAGTGAAGGACAGGATTCACAAAGTCTAGAAAGCTTAATAGACAAGAGCTTTAACAGTGGGGAAAAAATATTCACCTGTGAGCAGTGTGGGAAGACATGGCCCGATGCTTCAGCTCTCAAAAGACACTACAAAACAAGTCACACCAGAGTCAGCTGTGATGTCTGTAAAAAGACCTTTTCTACCCGAAGCTGCCTAGTTAGACATATGAGAATCCACACTGAAGAAAAACCCTACAGCTGTGATGTTTGTGAGAAGACATTTTCGATATCAAGCAATCTCAAAACACATATGAGAATCCACACTGGTGAAAGACCATACGACTGTGAAGTCTGTGAGAGAGCGTTTTTTTCATTAAGTAGCTTAATGTCACATATGACAGTCCACACTGGAGAAAAACTATTTAGCTGTGATGTTTGTGAAAAGGCATTTTTTGCATCATCTAAATTAGTGACACATATGAGAATCCACACTGGAGAAAAACCATTCAGGTGTAATGTCTGTGAGAAGACATTTTCTCAATCAAGCACTCTCAAAACACATATGAGAGTCCACACTGGAGAAAAACCATTCAGGTGTAATGTCTGTGAAAAGGCATTTTCTGCATCAAATAGATTAGTGTTGCATATGAGAATCCACACAGGAGAAAAACCATTTAAGTGTAATGTTTGTGAGAAGACATTTTCTCAATCAAACACTCTCAAAACACATATAAGAATCCACACTGGAGAAAAACCCTACAGGTGTGATGTTTGTGAAAAGACCTTTTTAACCTCAGGCTACCTAGTAAAACATATGAGAATCCACACTGGAGAAAAACCTTTTAGTTGTGATGTCTGCGAGAAGACCTTTAGTAGAGCACATACCTTAGTAAGACATATGAGAGTCCACACTGGAGAAAAACCTTTTAGTTGTGATGTCTGCGAGAAGACCTTTAGTAGAGCACATACCTTAGTAACACATATGAGAGTCCACACTGGTGAAAGACCATTCACATGTGACCAGTGTGGAAGAAGTTTTGCACACTTTAAAACCCTTCAGATGCATATGAGAGTTCACAATAGAGATTGACCTATTGAGCATGACCAGTGTGAGAAGAATTTTTTACATTCTAATAGTCAAAACAAACATGCAACATCACACATAAGATCAACTTTACAACAATATAGTTGTGAAGTCTATGTGAAAGCTTTTCTCAGTCAAGCTGTTTAGTTTCACATATGAGAGTCCACATTAGAGATATAGACCAGGTGCAAGATAAAGCCCTATATATCAGATCAAAAGCTTTTTGGTCTTTTTGTACGGTGGATTGTACGGTTTTGGTGTTGGTGTGAAAAAATGTTTTTGTGTGTTGGTCGCTATGCGCTCCAGAGCTCACAGCTCATGTCTGATCTCAGTTATTCTAGTGAAGCACACATCTGCAGAACATGACAGTGGAGCAGTGCGGGAAGGTCAAACAACATGAAAATACTAGGCCTTACATGTTGTTTTGCTATCAGGTTTATTTTGTTTTTTGCGTTGGTTGAAAAAAGCCATGCTTAGTGCAGTTATTGAATTTTGCACTGCTCATCTTCTCAAGTAAAGGCTCACTAAATTAACTGGGAGCACACAAATCAGCTCAGTATGTCACACGCTTGGCGCTGCCTCTGGAGCTCATAGCAGCCAAAACACAAAACAACTCTTTGAGACACATCAACACTAAGACCAGGGGGGCAAAATACGGCTCATACAGACCACCAACCACCAGTACTCCAGCCATTTGTCCCCCATTAGGTACCAAGATGAGATTCTCAGACTCAATGGGAACCTGCTGGTGCTATGGGCTTTTGGTTTGTTCTGATGCATGACTCGTTTGAAACACTTTCACACAAGTTTGATCAGCCTGTGAACATGTCTTTTACTTTACTAATCGTATGATGATAAGACAGTTGTAATAAGCTATAAGCTTGTACCTGACAGTTTCGGCGGCAGGACTTCCGCCTTCGTCCGATGTCCCATTGGGATTTACTTCTCCAGAAACCACCAGGCGGGGGCAGGCGTGACCAGTTGAACAGATCTGTCAAATTGGCCACGCCTCGGAACATTCTTTAAGAGACACATGTCACAACATCGGACGTCACCTCTGACGAAGGCGGAAGTCCTGCCGCCGAAACTGCCAGGCACGAGCTTATTACAACTGTCTTATCAGAGAAAAATCATACGATTAGTAATCAAAGTTAGACAGAATGAATTCACCAAGCGTGTCTTTCACACTATTTGAACATGATTTTGAGAGTAGACATGGAAGTGTTTCGTTTATTAAAAACAAACAAACAACTGTTTATGCTTGTTTATTCATTTGTTAGTTTTGCCTAGATCGGGGGTCGGCAACCCGCGGCTCTTTGGCGCCCCCCTTGTGGCTCCCTGGAGCTTGTCTAATAAATATAAAAGTGGAAAATTGTGTGAACATATTTTTTGTTTTAATATAATTTGTGTAGGAGGAAAAACATGTCAAACACTTACAAAGTTTTTCGATGCTGATTAACGTGTAGAATAAATATTTAATTTCAACATTACTGTCAACGAAGGTTTACGTCATAGACGGGCGACATGTGTTTCTTTCAGGTCCGCGGTTCTGCGCGCTGTTGCTGTAAACAAACCGCCAGGTGCGTCGGGCCATGGATACAAAAGCGAAAAAGAGAGAGACTGAACAGCGGATTCAACAGTTTTTGGACCGAATCATTTGCTTTCATTGCAAATGTGGACGTTTTATCGCAACCAGGAAGGTAACAAGCGGGGAAACTAGCTGTTCATGACGATGAAGACTCGAGATCAACAACAAGCAACGCGGAGGAAAAGTTACCCGAAGAATAAATGAAGGACTGTTTTTAATGCACGAAGACACAAATAACACGTGGAGTTTGTGGAAAATGAACTGGATTAAGCGGAAAGAGACGTGTGGGACTGTGCGTCAGGTAAGAGGCTACACTCCAGTCACATCATTGTTGAACGTCAAATGGACACAATACTTATTGCAGATGATTTAGTGACACTTCAAGAGCTGATTTATGCAGAGTTTAGTCATGTTTTGATCTGCGTCGTGTAGTTTTACCTCATATCAGCGCAGCCCTTGGCCTCTGCGTAATCTTAAACAGGAGCGGGATGGACAAACGTGTCCCGCGTCTGTTTGTGGTGTCTAACTATGTTATTAATTACCCCCAAAAGTGCCACTTGTTGTCCGCGGTGCGATCTATACGTGTTTTTCCCCCCTAACATATGTATTTTGGCTTGTGCGACTTACATTTTGGAGCAACTTGTAGTACTCTAATCTTGAATGTTCATTTTGTTACATTTTGATAACAGGTTGATAAAGCTAATATAGACACTTACAGCATATGTGTTGTATTCATTGTAAGACTTTTATAAGGCTTTTAATTTTTTGCGGCTCCAGACAGATTCAGTTTTTGTTTTTTTGGTCCAAAATGGCTCTTTGAGCATTTTGGGTTGCCGACCCCTGGCCTAGATGCAATGATACACGTTTGTCAGCAGGTGGTGCTAATGCCAGCAAAATAGTATAAGAAAAGAAATCAAGGTACAAAAAAGCATTCTTATTGGAAAAGAGGACAACATGTTTTCTGTTCACCAACTGTCTTGGGATTTAAAGACTTTTTGTTATTAAAACTTGTGTGAAGATAATCTTTAAACAGGTATTTCAGTTGTTGCTTCTTTGTAATAAAGCAACAGGATTTCTTTTGCAGCATTACCCCGGGCTCACACTGCATCCAGTCCATAGTCTATTTGAAAAGATAATTTAAAATGTCAGAGTCCTACGCACACTCCTTTAAATACAATTACAAGCTTTGCAAAAGGCCTGCCCTGGCTGTTTTGTGTGCATATTTGACTGTAAATAGGTCTGTGCATGTGTAACTCAGGTTGTCTGTGCATGAAAATAAATCTGTGTGTACTGTGATTTGTACATGTGTATTTGATTTGAGTCTGTAATTTAACTGTAGACTGTATAAATTGTTCTGATAAACAATAAATGTAGCAGCAAAAGTACTAACGGGTACTAAAAATCGAGAACATTACCCCTGTACTAAAAGATCTTCACTTGCTTCCTGTTGAGTCTAGAGTTAAATTTAAATTTCTTCTAACCTATAAAGCTTTAAATGACTTGACCCTTCTTATACCAAACATGAAATAACTCCTTATCATCCTAACCGTTCACTTCGCTCTCAAGATGCTGGACTGTTAGTGGTTCATAGTCTCTAAAAGCACAATAGGAGGCAGGGCATTTAGTTATCAAGCTCCCTGGTTATGGAATCAGCTCCTGCTCATGTCAAAGAAGCTGATACAGTCTCTACATTTAAGATTAGGCTAAAAAAATTCCTCTTTGAATTAGCTTATGGTCAGGCCAGTTAGGAACAGACTCTAAAGCCACAGTTCTAGTCAGGCTGCCCTAGAAGCAAATATACTGGGGAAAGTGTGGCAACTTGAGCACTATCCTCTCACTTCTGCCTTCCCTGCAAAGAATAATGAATTAGGCTACAGCTCATCTCTAGTCTGTTCTTTGCTCTTCACATGTTGTCCCCTGTCCCAGAATTAGCCTGTCCTGGTCCTGCTAGACGAGTCGTTTCTCTCTGCTAATGGACTCTGGTTCTACAGACTTGAACTCTAGATCTGCAGTTAGATCTGTGTTAGCCTTACCCCGGGCTCACACTGCATTCAGTTCAACTCCGGAGGTCTGCAGTCCTGCTGCAGCCACAGGCTCTGCTCCCGACCTTGCGAAACCTTGAACTCACGAAGGTTCACGCTCAACTTGGGAAAATATGCGATCACTGAGCACAGGTTTATGTAAACACATGAGTTTTGGAATGATTTCACATCAGTTGATTTTCTGTTTGATTTTTCGCCGCACAATGGACAAGCACGAGAGGTTTATTTACATCCTATGTGTTACATAGGGTGACCAGACGTCCCGATTTACCCGGACAGTCCCGATTTACCCGGGACAGTCCCGATTTTGAGACGTGCGTCCCGTGTCCTGTGCCAATCCCCCAAAACCATAGTTTTGTCCCACTTTTGCACATGCACCGTCCCGTGTGTCCCGATTTTTACAAAAGCTAAGAGCGCACTCACACTGGGGTTTTATAATCGTGCCGCGCTCAAGCCCGATTGCAGAAAATTATCTTCTACGATCAATAATTCTAAGTCACTATAAAACTCTATGTAAATGTACGATAATTTTGAAGCGTGTTTTCTTCATCTTGACTTACGTGAGCTCACATAAAAGACTGAAAAACTGATCCAGGATCAGCAAACACTTAACACAGCGTGCACTTTAGCGGTGTTCTGTGATATGATTGGTCAACAGCACCAATAGTTCCTCAAGGTAGTGATGGGTAGATGATGCCTCAAGGTGTGTATCACACTTTTCCCTTATTGTGTCGACACTAGATCACACTGTGTTGGTGTGTGTATAGGCTCCATCTGGTGGTTTAAAAATTTACTGCAGCCTTAGCCAATTACAAAAGAAACGTCATAGATATTTTTTTCTTCACATATGAACAATTGAGTGTAACATATATATTATGTAATTAATTATTTATGTAATAAAAAAAAAAGGAATATTTCTTTTTAGCAATATTCACTCAATATTTTTCATGCTTTTCTTTTGGGCTTGAAACGTTTTATACATTGTGCTTGAAACATTTGCATATGAAATGTTGAAATTACATAATATTATACATTATATGAATATAGGTCTAGTGGAGAAAAAATAGTACACCATGGTCTTGAACCCGCGACCCTTTGTACTCGGAATCAGCGGCCTAGCCAGTCAAGCCACACAGCTAATGACATAATTCAGTCGAGAACCTATCGTTTTAAAAAACACAAAAATCAAGGAAACTTTGAAACATATAAGTAATATTATCTTTAAAGAGCTGTAATGTTATTGTTGAGAGGAGCAAACTGGTGCAATGGTGGAAGAGGAGATAATGCTTTGTTTATTTTTATTGCTTAAATGGGCTTGAAGAGAGAACAGTGCAATGCATTAAAAGATGATTAATTTTTCACCCTCCCAACCCAGCGGAACATGCTTAAAAATCAATTTATTCGTCTAAAGAGGTTTTATTTATTCTACAAATTGCCCTGGCCCGAAATAGAACACAATTTGGATGTGTACGATAATTTTGAGGCTCTGGTATGATAATTCAACATTGCCCATCTGGCAACACTGCCGGACAGCGTTTAAGCGTCTAAATTTGCTCGTCAAAGCGTATTTTGACGCCTTTCTTTGAGTTCCAGCTTGTTTGCAAAAGGCTTTGTTTTGCACGTAGACAGATCACGTTGAGAGAGAGAAGGAGGGAGGGAGAGAGATAGAGGCTTGCTGCATTTATAAAACGTAGCTTACCCAATCGCATAACTTTTTCCTCCTCCAGGCACAGCCTGTTCTCACAGATAAGCGTGTCAATACCACACAATTTGAAACAGAGTGTCTTATGAACACCATTTCTATTTTTTGCATGTGTATTTCATGCGTTTCTGTCCCAGTTCATTCCAATGGTGAATGTAAAGGCGTGTTATTATTCATGAATACTAACGCAATCATAATCCTAACCTTAACCAACTTCAAGCCTCAGACCTAAACTTAGCCGTTAACCCCCAAAAAACGTCCTGTTATATCGGGCTCACACTGCCTCCAGTCCAGATCCAGATCCGGATCCGCCTGGGTCCGGTTGGTCACTCACACTACCTCCAGAATATTCATGCGTATGTGCGCACTCTGCTGGCCTCGCGAGACAATGAGTTCACGGGGATTCACGCTCAACTTGGGAGTTTCAGGGAGTCTACGCGATCTCTGGCACATGTACATGTAAACAAAGAACACTTGCGCCGTGTTTTGGGCTTATTTCACGTCACTTCATTTTCTGTTGGATTTTTCGCCGTACAATGGGTAAGTACAGGACGTTTATTTACATCCTGTGTGTTCAATAGTTGTGTATTTGTCGAGCATTTTGACGTATTTGTTGTAGTAATAAACATAATATTTTTACTTTGAAAACCACCAGATTCACTTCATCCACGCTGGCTTGGTTTCCTGTTTGTCGTGTCTTGTTTTCACAACTTCACCAAAAAGGGCTCTGGAGCGCTCCGGCAGTCCAGAAAATTTTTCTTGAAACGGAAACAATCCGGACGTACGGAGCAGAGCCGCGCGGCTCGCCGGACCGGACGGATCGCGGTGTGAGAGCCTCTCATTACTTTTCAAGAAACGGAAAGCCTCCGTACGCCGGACCGGAGTACGGACCGGCTCCACTGTGAGACCGGGGTTAGTCCTCAGACCACACCAGAATAAACGGTCGTGTAATTGCACGCCTAAAAAGGCAGAGGGCGTCGTCATGACACACAATCTGACACGCCGTGGTATTTACACGAAATCTATGAGAACACGTTGCCAGGCAATGTCCTTTTGCTGTCTCTGTCCTCCTCCAGTGTCACGTCGTACAGCAGTGGTTTAAACACAGCAACGAACATGTTTAATAGATCCATGTGAGGTGTCAGTCACAATAAAAGTAAACTGAGTTTTTGGACTTTTCACGGTAAAAAAAAGTGTAAAACAAAACACACACACAAAAAAAAAAAACTTTATTGTGGCTTTAGTTTCAGATTTTGTTTATTTTTGTGACGTTTGTAGTTTTTGTAGCATTTAAAGCTCAATATGGATATTTTCCTAAAAATAAAACATTTTGACAATTGTATTTTTTGTGTCTTTTGTACTTTTGCAGCCAATTCTTTTGCACCTTTGTATTTATTGCAGCTGTAGTTGTGGTTTTACTTGCAGTACTTGTATCTCTTGTACTTTGGCAGTATTTATTTATTTAGTTTTAACATAATGTTTTTTTTTATTTTTTTTAGTGTTGAGTCTGATGTGATGTTTCAGTTTCTGCTAGTTGTAGCATTTGCAAAAATATGCAGAAAAGATATTTCTAAGTAATATAATTTATCTATGCATGTTTCCTATTTTCCTGCTGTTCTTAAAATGTCTTGCAACACTGGAATTTTCCCATTGTGGGACAAATAAAGGATATCTTATCTATAAATTAAATGTAATGAAGACATTATTATTCATGAAGAAAAAAAAGCTAGATAGTCACAAAATAATCTTTTTAAATGTTTATTTTACATTAGCGTTTTTCCATTGCATTATTTTGCTAAAGCAGGACAGAGTACAAAAATGTATTTCATTTTACGAGGCCACACTGCCCCCTAGTGATAAAGTTTTTTTTTGTTTTTTTTTTTTTGGTCTTAAACATGTGCAACTTGCTATGACTTGATGTCAATCCAAAACTTGACTTGACTTCCTTGACCCTGATGAGCTGCTGACTTGAGACTTACTCCACCTCTGCTGTGTAGTATGACACTGATTATATGAGTGTGGGAGACAATAGAAAGTATGACATTGTTCAAATCTTTCTATGTTGGGTCATAAAACCACCAGACTAATCTGATTTCTGTGCTTTAGATTGGAACAACATGAAGACAAAGAAAAACAAGATGATGAAATTAGAAGTTGTAAATAAAGTCTCTGAATGTGTCAGACTGAGTGATCATTGTCACTGTTTGGAAAAGTAAAGAGGAGAGCTTTAGGATCCAGGCTGCAGGACGTTTGGACCAAGTTTGTACAGGATGGTGACGTGAAGTTTAAAGACTTTTAGAGGAACAGTAGATTCTGGTGTGTTCTACCAGAAACAAGGTGAGACGCTTCAGGTAGGTCTATGTGGGAAAAGATCTGGAATTAGAAACTTCTCTGTAGTTTACGACTGATGTCCTCGTATGAAGCTTTCCTGAAATCAGAATACAAGGATTTTATTTGGTTAAACTGCTGTTGTAATCTTACTAAGTCTAGAATAGATGCAGCTGGTTATAAGAACATGCTGGATAAGTTTGTAGAAAAATCCCTGTGACAAAATACAATGTACTTCCAGAAACAAGTGGGCGGAGACTGTTGAGCTCCATTGATAAACACCCTGTGATGCTTCTCCCCCAAAACCAGGGGGAGGGGCTTCAGCTACACAAGCAGGAAAAAGGAAGGAAGAGACTGAACACAGCAGCAGAGCTTTGGGAGAAGACTGAACCAGAACTTTGGAGAGAATAAACCTTCAGACACGACTCCAGGGCTGAACTGCTGCTGCTCCTGCATTGAACCTGCTCTCCTGCTTCACTCTCTGTAAGTCTGACTCTGCACATCTGGGAAATCTACTTTTACCAACGAATCAACTTAAACATGTGCTAGTCTGTTAGCTTTTCATGACCAGTACAAAGGGACATTTAGACAAAGTTTGAGGAGTTTTGGGATGAGCAGAAGTATAATAACTACACGTGTTGGCTGTGTGCAGACAGTTGCACCTAAAGCATGTGATCAAATGTGAGACAGTAGATGCACTTCTTCGGGGGATGGAGGTTTGTCTTTTGTATGCCTCTCCCTCCCCCACACCACAGGCTCTACCCCCCAGAGACAATCCTGTTTCTGTACAGCAACTTTGGGCTTGTTTAAAAAAAAGTCTTAAATACAAAAACTAATGCCTGAAAAAGTCTTAAATTTGGCATTGTAGGTCTTTAAAGTGTTTGCACAGATCTTACATTTTATGCAGCAATTTCTGTCAGATTTCCTGATCTATTTCACATTTCTGCTGCTGCTGCTCTGTTGGAAAATTCATAATAATATTCTCAATAATCAAACACACTTTGTGTTTCTTCTGTTATTTAGTTGACGGAATGCTCAATTGCTGTATAAATTGTTGTTGTTTTCTTTAAAAGCAGCTTTTTGAAATACTATAGGTCACGACTAGAATAGAATAGATTTTTTTTAATTCAGCCCATTTCTAGAAGTAGCTCATTTGTCTTCCTCATTTAGAATGAGATAAATCAAACGTGTTTCGTTGCTTCTGTAGAAATATGTCATGTTTTTCAATCCTTAAATCAGCTTCTTATTGTGTAGTGTAGTAGTTTCAACAAATATCAAAAAGGAAGGGTGTGTGGAAGAAAGTGTTTTGTAGCTCCATACATATGTTGACATGTTGAACCTGTGCTTCTCCACACACATGCATGGGAACGCACCAGGCTGTCATCTTGTTTTACTTGAAATGAGAAAATGAAGCTAATGGCTGGACATAAAGTTGATCAGCACAAGTGTTAAAATGTGCACACTCTTCATCGAAGCAGCGGGGTTCCATCTCTGTTGAAGCAATTATATTGCATTATCAGAGCTCCCGCGGAGTCTTAAAAAGTCTTACATTTGAAATGGGAAATTTAAGGACTATACTTGATTTTTTTACAACAAAATAACTTAAAAACAGTTTCCCCCTAGCACTGATATCTTGTTAATGTATCTATTCAGGTGGAAATTAGTCCACAGTGTCCTGTCTATGTCTAATAAAATACTGTTTGTGTCCAATTTGGACTGTTTATGTTTTTAGCATTGTAGCTAATTGTTGTTAGCATAGTGACTCACCTCACTGCTAACAGCTGTGAAAAAACATTAAAACACAACATGATGAACAATTCTGAAGCTCAGAATACATTAGCTAAGTGAGCAAATCATGTAGACTGAAGTAAGAAGTTTAAAATGAATTATTCTGTTTGTTTACATTTTAAGGATGCAAAAATCAGGTACAGTTCCTTTAAGGTCTTAAATTGTCTTAAATTTGTCAAAATTGGGTGTTTAGGTTTTAAATTTGAAGTGGCTTTTTTAAGACATTGTATTTCGAGAAGATTGATCAGAGTTAAATGATGAGTCTGTGTTTGTGTCAGAGAAGTTGCATTTGCTGTGATGCTCGTCGTGTAAATGAGGGTCAGATGGAGCCTCGGTGCAGAACAGAAGTGTGTGGAGCAGAGCGCATGAGCTCACTGTCACGCCCCAAACAGACCCAACGCGTGAGCCAGAGACGCGACGTGAACAAGCATCTACAAATGTTATTTTTGCATAAATAAATCATTTGTAATGTAATGTAATGTAATTTTATGAACCAATAAATAGCACCAAAACAAAAATGACAAATGACGAAAAGAAAAATAATATAGTTGTAATTATATTTATTTATTAGATATTTATTTTTGTCACATAAATAATGTTTTAAACGTGCACGTGGTCTTAAATATTGTTATGCAAGGTCTTAAAAAGTCTTACATTTTGGTTGTAGAAGTGGTGCAGGAACGCCACCGGCAAAAGACCGGAAAATAAAATAACTCAACTAAATAGGAAAAAGGCACAACAGGTCCATTTACATTGAGAGGCATGTTCCATTTCAATTCACAAATGTTTTATTTTGGTTAACACAAATTTGTGAAATTGTCTTCTGTTGGATGTCCATTTTCTTAAGTTTCAGGTCATTCATCAGGTTAATTTACGGTCTACAAGTCCATAGCTTTTAAAGCTCTGAACACCTCCAGTCTATAAGACCTCCTCTCCAGCCCACGGGAGGCAGCACGAGGACAGGCAGACACAGACCCACATAAACAGCAGTGTTCATATTACTAGCGTTACGTCAGTAGAAGACCGAGAGTTTCACATCGGCGCTCCGCTGCCACGGAAAAAAGGCCAGCGCCGCTGTAAGATCCTATATGGATGAGAGTATTGTTAAGCTAAACACCACCCAGAGAGAGAGAGCCACTTCACTCCAGCTGCACCGAGGACTCCAGCTGGGACATCTGACGACCTTACAGCTAGCTACACGGAGGACTCCAGCACCAGAGTTGACACGAGCTGGGGCGCTGTGAGAGCCACAACAAGACATGTAGCGTGTTCCCTGCCTCACAACGGCGCTGTACGGAATAAACAGTAATTTGTTTTAGCTACAAGATACGAGTAAAGAATACATTTAAAAGATACTGGAGTTTGTTTACCTGGCCCCCACGAGACAACCGACGCGAACCCAAAGAAACGCCCACAGGAAGCGAAAACAAGAGAACGACAGAGCTGCTAAAGCGGTCTTTTATAGGGGTGTGCGCCCCCTGTCGACCTAAAGGCCACATCACTTACATTCACCCCCTCCAACTGGATCGGCGTCCTCGACGATTAAAAATATAAAAATTAGATGCACTCATACAAGGAGGCTATACACAACACACCCCCACCTTAAAATCACAACTGAGCGACACATGACACGTTTAAAAGAATGCGTAATCACAGCTAACCACAGTTTTTGCTGAACTACACACAGTAAAGCCAACTCGAAGTTACCTCACCTACTCTTCACAGAGTGAGGGGCCCTGAAGGCTGCGAGCTGAGCACACACACTGGGCAGAGGACGCCATTAGGCTCATTTCCTCCGTCCATAACCACAGGTGCAAGTCTCGGCAAACTGGTTTATGCCGGACTACGCACAATAAAACGCACTCTCTACCTCACCTACTCCACACAGTGAGGGACCTGAACGCATTACACACTCCTTTCTGAACGCTGAACTTTTCAAAACACTGGCAGACATACGCACTGCGTCGGGACTCTTACCCTCGGACCACATAGGTAACAGCCACGACTAAAGCGCTTGAACGAGGCATCACACATCTTGACATTACACCGCTGTTTGGGGCCTTAAACCACCACATGAGGTCACCCGACGCAGTACAAATGACCAGATAGCTGCTCGATCCTGCTTAATGGCTCCTACACATCCGGAAACCGGTCTCAAAACACTGCTGTCTTGTCTAAAAAAATATAAACATACATTACTTCACAGTTTGTATACACTAACCCTCAACCACAAAACCATGTTGCTCGACTAATAGGCCATGTTAATTTGTAACAAAATGAAAATGCAAAAACACCAAACAAATAAAATAAACAAGAAATGTCCACACTTCAAAATAAAACGAAATAACATCGGCAGGTCTGCACATGTTTGCAGTAGCAGCTGAATTTTGGTATGGACTACAAATCAGCTTTTCCATTTCAATTTTCGGGAAAATAATTAAGCCTCTTTTTACAATGATCCTGCCAAGCATAAGCCAAAATGTGGCATGGCGAGGGGTTTTAACTTAAAAAGAAATAGAAGTTATGCAATAAAAACGTTTGTTACACTTCACAACATGTTGTGATGTTCATGCCTCATGTAAACGCTAATCTCCAGAGATACAAAATCCAAACAATTCACATTTTGATTACATTTTGAATTAACTATATATCTCCTCTTTTCTTTGTACATTTGCAGAGCTTCATCTGTGACGAGTGTTGTAAGACGTGACTCCATGCTTCAGGCCTCAAAAAACACCACTAAACAGCTCACACTGGAGAAAGACGATTCAGCTGTGGACAGTGAAGAACAGGATTTACAAAGTCTAGTAAGCTTAAGCGACATGAGCTTTGACACTGGAGAAAAAACATTCAGCTGTGAGCAGTGTGGGAAGACATGGCCTGATGCTTCAGCTCTCAAAAGACACTACAAAACAAGTCACACCAGAGTCAGCTGTGATGTCTGTAAAAAAGACCTTTTCTACCTCAGGCTCCCTAGTTAGACATATGAGAATCCACACTGGAGAACAACCTAGTGTGAGGTCTGTCTGTGAAAAGACCTTTTCTGCCTCAGGCAACCTAGTTAGACATATGAGAATCCACACTGGAGACAGACCATTTAGTTGTGAGGTCTGTGAGAAGACCTTTAGGAGAGCAAATACCTTAGTAATACATATGAGAATCCACACTGGAGAACGACCATACAGCTGTGATCTCTGTGAGAGAGCATTTTATTCAACAAGAAGCTTAGCTTACATATGCTAGTCCACACTGGTGAAAAACCATTTAGCTGTGATGTTTGTGAAAAGGCATTTCCTTCAACATCTAAGTTAGTGTCACATATGAGAATCCACACGGGAGAAAAACCATTCAAATGTCTGTGATGTTTGTCCAAGGCCTTTAGCGGATCAGGTGCCTTGTAACACATATGAGAATCCACACTGGAGAAAAACCATTCAGGTGTGACATCTGTGAAAAGTCTTTTTCTCAATCAAGCTCTCTCAAACTACACATGAGAGGCCACACTGGAGAAAAGCCATACGCCTGTGATGTCTGTGAGAAGGCCTTTAGTGGATCAGGTAGCTTAGTAAAACATATGAGAATCCACACTGGAGAAAAACCATTCAGGTGTGACATCTGTGAAAAGTCTTTTTCTCAATCAAGCTCTCTCAAATCACATATGAGAGGCCACACTGGAGAAAAGCCATTCGCCTGTGACCAGTGTGGAAAAAAATTAGCTCGCTTTAACACCCTACAGATGCATTTGAGAGTTCACAATAGAGAATGACCATTTAGATATGACCAGTGTGGGATAAAATTTTGAAATTCTAATAGCCAAAAAACAAAACCTCCCAGCTATGATGATTCAGAGTGCCACAATTCAATATATGAATACAACATTAAATAATTAGTCAAATTTGGCCTTATTGAACAAATACTTTAATAAACGTACTATTAAATATTTAAATGAATACATAATTATTTTATAATTAATGAAATAAGGATTTGTACAAAAATAATTAAATAAATGCTTTAATTAATGTATGAAATGTGGTGATAATAAATAATTTATTACATAAATAAATGTGTCAATATATGTTCAAATACATCTTTAGATAAATACATCTGCCAATAAATATTTTAAAGAAACATTTAAATGTATATATATATATATATATATATATATATATATTATTTTTTTTTTTTTACTATTTCATGATGCGTCGATCTTGACTATATCATTCTCAAGTTATCAACCTCAATGGGCGGGACTTCCTCCGTCTGGACCATGTCCATTTCTATGCGGGGTTCTCCCACGGTCCATTGTCCCACCTTGCTCTCGTGATAATAGAGAGAAAGTACCGATTGCTCTTC